>JAWZTI010000100.1:0-59568 GCA_039880955.1 Chlamydomonas urium | reverse complement strand
AAGGGCAATCTGGTTGGTGCTGCTGAGACTGGGGGCGATGGTGGTGGTGCAGGCCGCGGCAGTGGCAACGGGGAGCATTTGCGAGCTGAGGGAGAGGCGCCAGGGGCGCAGCCGCGGGGGGATGCGGCAGCACAGGCGCCACCTTCCCAAGAACAGCAGCAGCAGCAGGGGCAGCAGCAGCTGGAGCAGCAGCAGCAGCTAGGGCAGCAGCAGCAGGTGGTGCAGCTGCAGCAGGGGCAGCAGCAGCAGGGCAGCCCCAGCCCTGTTGTGCTTCCGCCACTGCCCGTGCCCCTGCCCTTGCCCCTGGAGGCGTCATCTCAACCAGCAGCCGCAGCAACACCCCCACCCACACCCGTCACCATACCCATGCCTCTACCCATGCCCATGCCAGTGCCGATGCCCATGCCCATGCCCATGTCCCTGGGAGGGCCTCTGGGGGGACCCACAGTGATGCACTTCGCCCCTGCCCCTGGTGCGGGTTTAGGGTTTGTGCTGGGAGGCATGGGGGCTCCTCTGATGGCGCCTTTCCTTATGATGCCGCCGGCCCAGGCGGCCCAGCTACCGCAGCAGGGCATGGCCCCCTTGCCCACACCGGTGGCAGCTGCAACACCTGCAGCAACTGCAACAACTGCAATATCTGTTGCAGGGCCAGCTTCAGCAGCAGCGGCAGCAGCGGCAACATCCAGTGGGATGGTGGAGGCCCCTCCTGCATCCTCGCCGGAGCAGCCGCCCGAGGCTGTGGCGCTGCGTGCGCTGCTGTGTGGCGCCGAGGGGGCACTCACACACGCACCCTGCTGGTGGCTCATCTCGTTGCCTGCCCCCGCCTCCGGCGCCAACAGCAGCAGCCAGGGCAAGGGCGGTGGCGGCAGCAGCGCCGGACAGGGCAGCTCTGCCACGGGCTCGAATTCGAATCCAAATTCAGACGAGGGTGCAGGGTCGGGTGCGCCGGAGCCACTGCCAAGGGGGCCATTCACGGGGGAGCAGATGATGCTGGCATACGGGGGAGGCCTGGTTAAGCCGTACCACCTGGTGTGTGGTACTGTGCCGGGAGCGACGCAGCCCGGCAGCCCGCCGCCGCGACAGGTGAGTGCTGGGGAGGTTAAGAGGTAGGTAATGAATGACAGACGGGTCACTCTATGACAGACGGGTCACTCTATGACAGTTGGGGAACTGTGCTGCAATGACTTTGTGCAATGATTTCCATCGGAGCGCGCCGCCTTGATTGTAGTGCTGGGACTGAGACGATGCACGCGGGCCGCTGCAAGAATCCTGCTGCCTCTACCATCTCCGTCCCCTTCCTCAAAAGTTTCGTCTCGTCCGCAAGCTGCTGGAGTTTGCTGCAAAGGGCGGGCCCTCCCTCCCCTGCCAATTTGCTGGCAACCCGTTAACTCCCCTGCTGCCATCCGCTGCCGCAGGCGTTCCGCCTGATCCGCAAGCTGTTGGAGTCTGCTGCTAATGGCAGGCCCTACCTGCTGGTCACGGTGGAGCAGCTGCGCATGCATGCACAGAGCAGCAGCAAGTCTTAGGCAGATCACCACCAGCACCAGGCCATACCTCATATGGCTGGTTGAGCTCAACTTTTTGCCACATCTTCCGCCGGGCTTTACCTGGAGTAGCAGCAGTAGCAGGTCCCTGTAGGCAGGGCAACGAAGCATCCGAAGAATGCATTCATGCAGGGAGTGGTCGCCGGTTGAAGGGTTTGTCTTTTTGCTTCATAGGACAACACGAATTGTTGCACCAGCAGTGTTGCTAGGTTATTTGCGCAGGATGTCCAACAGGGTCAGGCCACAGTGTCACAGAGCTGTTAGGCGATGCCTCGGGATGTAGCTGGCTTACTGTAGATGTACCCTGGCTTTCCGAGCCATGGGTGTTGCCCTGCAGCAACTGCTTTTATACATTTCATTTCAAAAGGTGCAAGGCAAGAACCACTGCGATTGCCGAAAGGCAGCTGAATCAGCTGAAAGAATAGAGTGTTGCTTTTTTACATGTCCACTGCCCACAACATACGACGTCAGGTGTTTACAAGCTAAACCTCTGCCACCACCTTCAGGCCTTCCCAACAGTATCCCCCGACTGCTAGGTGGAGGCCACAGTCCAGGGTGCACTGCGGCCAAACACATTGTCATTGACATGAGCCGCCTAAGACCTTCCTGC
The DNA here is from genome assembly GCA_039880955.1 of Chlamydomonas urium. NCBI lineage: Eukaryota > Viridiplantae > Chlorophyta > Chlorophyceae > Chlamydomonadales > Chlamydomonadaceae > Chlamydomonas > Chlamydomonas urium. The sequence goes on along the minus strand of JAWZTI010000100.1, from coordinate 57,414 downwards.
TGCTCACCCGCGTGATGAAACAAAGATTAGAGCTTCAAGAAATCTGGGTATGGTCCCTGACCCTTAAGGGTGGAGGCGTTAGCGCATTGCTTGAGCTCGCCTGCACCACCCCTGCATCTCACCATCCCTGCGTCTCACAACCCCTGCTGCTTGGCCTGCCCTAGCTGCTTGAGCGTGGGCTGTGGCGGCACATAGCCAGAGGGCTTGCCCAGAATCTCAATGCTCAGGTTACTCAGCGGGTCATGGTTGGGGTCCCAAGCGGGTGCAGCGGCGGGCGCTGCTGCAGGGGCAGCCGCAGGGGCAGCGCCTGAGGACAGGAAGGGGTTGGCTCCTGCTGCAGGAACGCCAAAGCCACCCGCGGCGAAGGGATTTGCGGGCGCCTGCACAGCATACGGGTTAGGGCCGGCCGCTGGGGGGGCATATGGGTTAGGGCCACCGGGGTACGGAGCGGGTGTGCCTGGGTATGGGCCAACAGCAGGACCATACGGGGCCATCCCTGGACCTGCGGGAGCAGCAGGGTATGGCGCGGCGCCTGTGAGTGCATAGGGACCTGGGGTAGGGCCGCCTGGGTAGGGAGCTGCTGCCCCTGGGTAGGGGGTGGGTGCTCCAGGATAGGGTGCGGGGGCGCCGGGGTAGGGTGCGGGGGCGCCGGGGTAGGCGCCGGGCGAGGAATAGGCCGGCGGGTAGCCTGGCGAGGCAGCTGGTGGGAGGCTGGGCGCAGCTGGCGAGAAGCCGCCAGGCGCTGCCCCGGGGAAGGCGGGAGCCCCCGGGAATGCCTGCCCTTCTGGCCCTGGCGCCGGGGTCGCCGCAACGGTAGCCCCGGGGCTGCCTGCAGGCGCGGCAGCAGGTACGTGTGGCTGGCCGCCGCCCCCTGGCTGCTGCCCGGCCATCCAGTTGCCTTGCATGAAGCTGTCCACTGACTGCAGCCCCCCAGGCGGCGCCCCCGCTGTCGCCGTCGACCCCGATGGCGACGACAGGCCCCCATTCGCGGGGCCAGGGGTTGGGTAGTCATCCCCTAGCAAGTCCAGCAGCGGAGCTGCCTTGGCAGGTTCTGGCGCTGGGGCGGGGACCGGATCGGCAGGGGGAGGGGCTATGCCGGGGCTGCTGCTGTCTGTGATGGGTCCGCCCACCTGGAGGTGAACGGTACTGCCGGGCTCGCCTGAGGGCAATATGGGGTGTGGGCAGGAAAGCATTGATGTGGTGAGGAGGAGGGAATTGTACAGGACAGTCCAGCTGTCACTGAGGATGCATCAAGGCGGGCAGGACAGGGCGCTCTTGGTTGAGGATGCTCAAAACGAGGACAGGACTTGGTTGGGAATGAGAACGAGTTTGGCGTCGGTTACCAGCCCCGAGAAACAGGTCACCACATGCTCTGACCTACATGATGACGTTCATCTAGACAAAGCCATAAAGGCAAGCTTCATTGTCTCTGATGCACTCACCAGCCAATGCACCAGAGGTCACTCCCCCTTGATGCGCGATGCTGTTGCAGTCCATGCCCACTTATCATCCCGCCCTACCGGCTCCCCTGCTGCCCGCGCAGTTCCCACTCACCAGCCAGTGCACCGGACGTCACTCCCCCTTGCCGCGCGATGCTGCTGCTGCGCATGTCTGCTGGCGCCTTGCCCGCTGCCGCCTTCCCGACGCTGTTGGGGTCTGAGGGGTCGATCACCCTCGGCGCATCCTTCACATACTCCTCCATGGTGGTGATGAAGTCCCCTGGTAGAGACTGCACATGCAAGTCGGGCACGGTCATCAAGTTAAGAGCAACCCAATGTCAGGCGATGGGTCAGGGGTCAGCCTCATCCCTGCCGCATTTCTGCGCTCTGCAGCACAGTGCGCTGGTCATGCCCAGTCAACATGCACCCGCAGGGTGGGTGCCCCACCTGGCCCCAAGCTTATGCAATGCCAAACCCAACACCATTTGCAGGCTGCATGTGTCCAGACACATTTTGCCAGCTCGTACCCTCAGTGCCGCTAGCGCTACTGGCACACTGCTACACTGCCACACCCAACATAGGGAGGGAAACTACGCTGCCGGACGCAACACGGGGTGGGATACTGCACTGCAACACTTACCTGCAGGGTGGGGAACTGCACTGCACCGCGCATGGTGCCGACATTGTTGATGGCGGTGAAGAAGCCGTTGAGGCGGTCGTTAAGCGCAACGTTCTCCTGAAGACATGACGCGGGCATGATGCACAGCATAGTCGATCGATATGATGCAGATATGATGCAACTAAGACTGATAAACATGACGCAGGCATGATGTTCTGCAAGATCAATCTGCAAAATTCTTTTGCTTGTGACGCCCAACTTCACCAACGCTTTGTGCCACTCCCTCGCATTTTGCGCACGCACACCTTGTACAGCTCCAGCGCTTGCGACGCCTCCGTGCGATCCATCTCAAAGAACTTGTCACACAGGTTCATGACCGCCTCTGACACCAGCCGGTAAACACCGCGAACCTCACGCAGCACCTTGATTTGGGAAGAAGCAAGGGATTGGAAGGAAGAGGGTTGTGGGTGCTGCACATTGATTATCGATACCCAGTGCAAACCTCACGCAGTCCCTTGATTAAGGAGGGAGCGAGGGAGAGGGCGGGGGAGGGTTGCGGGTGAGCGCTGCACACAAGCTTAGCCCAACTTTGTAACAAGCTTTGTTGGTCACTGCTTCCAACGCAAGGCCGTAAAGAGGGCCCTAATGCAACGCTGAGAAGCAGAGGGGGGATGCCTGCACGGCGGGTCGGCGGCATGGTGCCACTTTTGTCAGTGACAATTTGTCACGCACAGCGCCGATCGAGCACTTGCATAGGAAGCACACCAGGTAATTTCTGCTGGCACACCTGCGCCCAACAAAACATTCACCAGGCCACATGCTGGCACCAGCGCAGGGCTCTGCAAGGCCGAAACCCCATGCACACATGCAATGAGCCTGTTAAGCAGATAGTGCAGCCATTAGCCACATGAAACACTCACCAAGCCACATGCCTGCACCACCACAGGGCTTTGCGAGGCCGCCCCCTCAGGCACACACGCAATGAGCCTGTTCAGCAGCTTGTGCGCCAGCGGCATCTTCTCCAGCAGCTCGCCTGTCGGGCACTCCTTCAGCTTGATGGGCACTGACTCACCCTGCAGGGGTGGGTAAGGGAGTGAGGCAGCACAATCAGGGCGGAGAATTCCGCGCCCTACAATTCAGTCAGGAAGACGACTCACGTCCCCGCCAGCGTCACATCTGTGACTGGCCAACTTGCACACTTGGCTGCCATTGGCAAAACAAACCAAGACTCAACTTTAACACTCAGGCGGTTATGAAGAGGTGCATCACAATGAGAGCATATAGCTGTTCTTTCCATTGTTGTTGCACTTTTACTACACTTGAATAGCTGTGCCATCCCTCTTGCACACCTGAGAGGGGTCAAAGTGCATGACCCTGAACACATCAAGCCTCTCATCCAGGTAGACCGAGTACACACGAACCCATGCGCTGTAGTCCCAGGTTTCCTGGGGCACCAAAAAAGGAAAGAGAACCAGCGCGAGATATGAGCAAGGGAGCGGGCACTTGTTGCGTTCAATCAAGCACTGGAGGCACACCCATGCGTGCAACAGTCAGTGGTGTACAGCACTGCGTTATCAGAGCCGGCATCCTGGTGCCGTTATCCAGCTGTTAGCCCAAGCGCATGAGGGTGTTGTCGCAAGCTGTTGCCCTGCAGCCACCACCTTTCACATCGCTGTTTGCCATGACCTGCATGCCAGCAGCTGCGCTGCACCTGTGACTGACAGGTACCTGCCTTGGTGGTGTGGTCGGCAAACGTGTCCAAACGCAGCATGCGGCGCGGCCCGTTGCGGTCAGCATACGTGAGCAGCTCGCCAGCGAAGCCGGGATCGGCCTCACGCAGCAGGCGATGAAATGTAAGCAGCGTCTTCAATGTCACGAGCCACTTGCCCTTGTGCGACTCGAGGCGTTGCAGCAGCGATCCGATCACATGCTGCGTCCGCATGCCACTGCCAGGGCCGCAGGCACTGCGCAGCGTCACCACATGCTTCTCCTTGGGTACCACCTCGTCGGTGTTCGTGGCCTTGACAACAGCCACGTCCAGACCCGCCGTGTCCTCGCCCTTGAGCTTGGTGGTGCTGATGCTCATCTTGTCACTGAGCGCGTCAACGAGGCTGCTTGTCTTGTACTTGACATCCTGCTTCGTTCTGGGGTCCATGGCTACCGCTCAGCTACACCATGTAGCGGGATCACCTTACTGCCGACAAAGCTTTGGATAGGACACCCAAGACGCAAGCAGGAGCGAGGAAAATCAAAGTGTGATCGAGCATGGCCCACACTTTACCAGCCAAATTCAAGGACTTGAACCTGGTTTGACCACTGGTGGTCAAAATTGCTCAAGCTCGTTAGCTCGCGCCCGTGATAGCATTTGCCCGGAGCCATTAGGTGCCCACGCAGTGAACTGGGCGCTATTGCAGCCTCCAACTAGGGGGGAAGGCACGCACCAGCTGGCCGCGCACACCCCACCCTCCTGGGGAGCAACATTGCGTGATGCATGTGCGACAGGTAGTTCAGTGGGCCTTCCAAGGACCATCCATGTTTTGATACTGCACAGGCACCACAGGGAGCATGCCATAGCATAGCATGCCATGCTAGCATATGCATGGCTAGCATGGCACATGCATGTCAGCGAGCATCCGGTGTACATCCTGAACAGGTTGATAAGTTTCAAACAGTCTTGATGCCAGACAGCAGCCCTGCGCCTCGGCTTGATCATCTTGCGCTTCTAGCCTAGCCTCAAGCAACCTGTTTGCGGTACTCCCACCCTTGCACCCTTACTAAAATTCTCCTCACCTGAGTCAACAGGCCGAAGAAAGGTATAAGCTACACATCATCCCAGGCTCGCCGACAGGACGCACGGTACACTGGATGCGGCACAAGCCCCGCGCAAACTCCTCACATGAGCCAGCAAGGCACCGGCAGCGGCGGCTTCAAACTCTGCCCCAGTAACCCGGCCCGCCCCCAAGCCAGGGCCATGAATCTTGTCAGCAGGATTTGGTGCCCCTACAATCAGCTGGGTTGATACGGTGCCCACCGAAGGCTTGATTCCTCCGCAACGTCTAACAGCGTTGCAACCTCGCGATTGTTGTGTAAACCAGCTGAGCTGAGCAACCAATACTGTCAGCGCTTGATCTACACGCAGGGCCTTGAGCCGCAGTGGACTGGTGCACCGCAGGAGGCAGCAGGCCCTTGATGGGTCAAGCAGGGGAGCAGCACGAGGCAGGAACAGCAAGGTGCAGAGGAGGCAGGGAGAGCAGGCCTGCATCCTTCCCCTGGGGGGAAGCAAGAGGAGGGCAGAGCAGGGGGGGGCAACAGAAGGAGAGCAGGGGGAAGCAGGAGGAGGGCAGAGCAGGGGGCCTTGACACCTTCGGGTCCTGGTGTGAATGGTGCACCTATGGCCCGATCAGGGGCAGTGACGCATTGCTGTGGTCACGCTCGGACGCAACGATCTAGAATGCACCTGCGCCTTGAAAAAACCAGCTTTGAAAGCAGCAGCTCAGCAGCTTCGGCTCCAGCGTAGCAGCATAAGCCTCAGGTCGCGGAGCCCGCTTCAGCCTATTTCGCCATTGCAGACCCACGCCAAGCCTGACCATGTGCTCAGCAGCTGGGATGTGTGCATTGCCTGGTGGTCCGCTGATACTGCGGGCGTCTCGGGCCTGAGGTCAGTGAGGCGGCGAGGCTGGCATGTCCCACATTGCGGGTGTTGCGCTGTTGCTGCAACTGCTGCTTCCACGCCAGGTGCTGCGCAGTGGGAGTGTTATGGAGTGCAGGGAGTGCTTGCTCCATGAAAGTGGAAGCGTGATCACAGGGAGATAACTGGAAATGCTGCATGCAGCGCCGTGAATTCGGACTTTGAAGCTTCAACAGGGTAACACTGCGGCAGCCGAAATTACCGCGAACTCCTGCAACATGCTCCGATGTTTTTAGTGCTGCAGGTAGCGCATTCAGCTTAGCAATACGCCATAGCCTTTAAACGGGAGGCGATGCAAGGACCAGGGAAAACCAGTGGTTTCACCACACCACTACCAATTTTGACGGAGCCATTTGTGAAGCACCGCTGCATTGCTCCTGTTATGAAGCTGCGGCATACTGCTGCGCAACACGCGAAACTTGCTGAACCGAAACCCCCCCAAAATGGTGCAGGCGCAGTGCCAGAAACTGATCAATTCCCGCACTGTGAGGATATAATGATCCTCCCAAGGACAGGCAAACAGGAGCGCGTCATTCACCATGCCACTGCCACGGCAACTGCGCAAACCGCGCCGTCTGGTTGCGCTGCTGACGCTGTTGCTACATTCTAGCGATGGGGGATACGTCTGCAGCAAACTAGTCACAGCCGCTGTCGTGCAGACACAAGGAGATGCCACAGCAGGATGAGGATGCAGGAGACGTCAGCCCCAGCATCAGCCCTTCAGCGCGCATGCGAAGTTGCCTGTGGCGCCTCATGCCCTGGCCCCCTTCATCACCACACTCATCAGCCTCACCGTCAGAATGCCTGTTGGCGTGCTTGGCATACCTTTCCACAAAGACCCACGGTGCGTGCATGGCGAGCGGCCTGTGGCGCCAGGTGGTCAACAATGCAGTTGGATGACAGTCCACAGCCCATGCCAGCGCTGACCCATGCCCCCAGCTGAGAATTCTGCACTGATGGACCACGCTGTACAGCTGTCGACAGACATCTTGAGACACCCACCAGCACAGCCAATGCACGCGTCAGCCCGCCTGCTGTTGCACCCGTCGTGTTGCCCCCAGGTGTGAAGCTGTGTCCAGTTGGAATGCGATGCTGCACCACCCAGAAAAGGACATACACCTGTCGAAATCGTTCCTGTATGAGCGTGGCGTTAAGGCCATTCAATGAACACCAAAAGAGGTCTTCATCCGCTACCTGAAGACACAGGTGCCACCTCAGTGAGGGCGCTTACAGATATGCCTGCTCCTTGTGACAATTGGGTCAGAAACTCTCCTGCAGCTGTTACAGCGCCTGCTTGACAGCGCAGCATTGATCACACGCACCAAGGGCGTAGGACGGGATTTGTTGCGTGTCAACGGGACGCCAGCGGCAACGCCGTTACTCTAGTTACTCAACAAGTAAACACACCTGTGCATCCTCCACCCTGCTGCCGCTGCTGAAAGATCCGCTCATCCTGGACATTGGAGCCAACATCCGCACGCACAGCCTGTGGTTTGTGTCGCTGGGTTATCGCACCCACAGCTTTGAGCCGCTGCGGCGCAACTTAGCGCTTCTGCATTGCTATGTCACCGCAGCGCCCGAGGTGCGGCGCTACATCCGCATCAACAACTTTGGCCTCGGCAACAAGGACATGGAGGTGTGCATGGTGGGCGAGGTGAACAACATGGGCGGCACGCACGCCGAAGCGCTCGAGCAAGGCAGCGAAGACGCCAGGCGCAAGCTGTGTGCACCAGAGAACATCGGTTATGTCCGCACCCTGGACTGGTACTGGGAGAGTGTGCTGAATTCACGGCAAGTGTTCCTGCTCAAGGCCAATGTGGAGGGCTTTGAGGCAGCCGTGGTTAAGGGCGCCCAGACAATGTTCAGCACGAGGCCGCCGCCGGTCATGCTGATCGAGAATGTGCCGATCTTCATTGCAAAAGCGGGCTTCAAAGGGCCCGAATTCCTAGAGTGGCTGCATGGTGTAGGTTACGTGCAGCACAACTCCTGCAACAATGACACTGAGCCCGTCGCCAATCGCCCTGCAAGGCGGTGGATAACACCGATTTGGCACTCGTGCACAAATCGTACCTGCCGCATCTTTATGGATCGCCGGCTGCCTAAGCCGGTTTCAAGGGCGGTGGGTCTGGGTGTTTCGGTGCTGTAGCACAGAGAGAGAGAAGATATGAGAAGGAGACATTGCGCAGCTTGTGAGGATGGTGACAGCTAAGTTTGAACAATCAAGCACATTCTTGGCAGGCCTTCCCCTTTCAAACGCTGGTGATATGATCTAGGTGTATGCTCGCGTGCTGTCCTCGCGTTGGGAGGCTCGTTGTTGCTCATCGCACGAATCGGCACGGATCAATTTCACCCAGGGTTTGGGGCTCACAACGTGCAATGACCTCGCTCCCCTTCGCTAAGCTTGACCTGACTCGCCTCCTGAGCTGCATAAATGGCCGTCTCCATGCGCGCTGCCAACAGGGTCGCCTCCATGCGCGCCTCTAGGTACAGGAGAGAGGGGGAGCTCAGCTCATCATCCAGCGCCATCATAGCCAGCAAAGCTCAGTCTTCGGCAGCGGCGAGACAGCGGAGCATCTTAGCAGGCAACCATCCACAGAGTTAGCGGAGTGGACACGTTTCATGGCGATGTGGAGCGGCAGACTGATCGCCCATCCGCCCGTGCATGTGTCTTGTGCGCAGGCCATCCAGGGCCCAGGTGGTGTGCAAGGCGCAGAAGGCTGAGTTCGGCCGCGTCGCTGCCGCGACCTTGGCTGCCTCCACCCTGCTGGCCGGGGTGAGACAAGAGTTGCAGTGCCATGCAGATCTGGGCTCCTTTGACACATCGCAGTGGCGCTGGCATCCGTAGCATTGGGCGTCGGCGCAGCAGGAGATGCGCGCTCTCTTTGGACTGACCCATTAACTGGCCCCTATGGTGCCGACCCCTACCTCCCGCGCAGGGTGCCAACGCTCTGACCTACGACGAGCTGCAGGGCCTGACCTACCTGCAGGTCAAGGGCACCGGTGTTGCAAACACTTGCCCCGTCATTGCTGGCGGCAGCAGCGACCTGAAGGTGTGTGCCGAAAGACAGCAGGTCCCCTGGGCATGCAGGTTTCTACTTCAGCGCGGGTGTTCACGATAGCGTTTGCTGCGCATCGCACAGGACCTGAAGTCCGGCAACTACAAGCTGGAGAAGTTCTGCATGGAGCCCACCTCCTTCACCGTCAAGGAGGAGTCCTCCTTCAAGGGCGGTGAGACTGAGTTCGTGAAGACCAAGCTGATGACTCGTCTGACCTACACCCTGGACGCCGTGAGTGCGCGCGGAGCGGCGGACACGCGTGGGGCACAGCCCACCAGATTCAGATCAAAACCACCAGGCTTCATGTCACAGAGAAACCTGGCGGCAGCACCAGCAGCGCGGCATAGTCTGGCCAGTCTTCAATGCCCCATGGCTGAGGGTACGCTGGGTGACTGATTCGCATGCACACATTTGCACGCTCTGCAGATGACTGCTGACTTCAAGGTCAGCGGTGGTAACGTGCAGCTGGTTGAGGAGGATGGCATCGATTACGCCCCCGTCACCGTGCAGCTGCCTGGTGGTGAACGCGTGGCCTTCCTGTTCACCATCAAGCAGCTGGACGCCAAGGGCACCCTGGACTCCTTCTCTGGTGACTTCACCGTGCCCTCGTACCGCGGCTCGTCCTTCCTGGACCCCAAGGTGCGCCGGGGCTGCAGCGGTTGGTGCAGGGCCACGGGGTGGTGCTAGTATGAAATCGAGCCTTTGAATTGTGTGTTACAGTTGCAGGCACTTGCAACCCACTCTGATCCAACTGCACTTCCCACCTGCACCTCAATGACAGGGCCGTGGTGGCTCCACTGGCTACGACAACGCCGTGGCTCTGCCTGCCCGCGCTGATGCTGAGGAGCTGCTGAAGGAGAATGTGAAGAAGACCGGTGCCCTGAAGGGCTCCGCTGTCTTCTCCGTCGCCAAGGTTGACACTGCCACTGGCGAGATTGCCGGTGTGTTTGAGTCCATCCAGCCCTCGGACACTGACTTGGGTGCCAAGCCCCCCAAGGACGTGAAGATTACTGGCCTGTGGTGAGTGCCATCCAGGGTGTGGAGGGTCAGGGGCATGAGTGGTTGACTTGATGCTGGCCAGGAGCCTGGAGGGTGCTTGCAGCAAGCTTGCAGGACATACGCCATGCCTATGGAAGCATTGCTGTAAGCAGTTCATCAAGCTTGCAACGCTGACGTTTTGTTTTGTGCGCCTGCTCTTGATGCCATGATCAGGTATGGCCAGCTGACCCAGGCGTAAAGCGCCTGCAGGAGCCCCAGCTGATGCAAACTTCTTTGTGGCTGTTGCAACTAGTGTCGGCAGCGGCACAAGCCACTGCCTTGGTCAGGTGCTGGTCTGGTAACAGGCGGCAGGCTGGCGCATTTTCTCGCCCTCTGGCAGAATTTTTGTGTCAAGGGTATTTCTGACGTCGTGAGATGTCCACGGGGTAGCCTGCAGGGGTGTTAGTGTAACTCCCTGTGGGCAGTCCAGGAACACGGTGGGGTAGATCTTTTTGTTCCCAGCTTTGTAGTACAGGGATGGTGTCAGGATTTTCATGCCTCCTGGCGCGGAGTAGTTGTTGGCTTTGCACTGAGTACAAGACTGCCTGTTTTATCAATGCACATGCAAACAACAAGTGGGCACGGCACGCGATGCGCCTGCAGTTGCATAGGGACACGAGTCAGGCGGGAAGCAATGCTGGTGGCCAACAAGCTTCAGCTGGTGGCCAACAAGCTTCTTCTACATGGCATTCAGGATCAGCTGCTTGGCATGTTGCAGTGATGTGGGATGCTGTGACCCATCAGTTGCAGGTGTCCATGCTGAGAGAATTAGGCATATGGCAGATGTGTTTGAACACCGGGCAGACCAGCACAATCAGTCACACTCTGACGCTCCTTTGGGCCTTGCTGCATGGCGAACAGCCCATCCAAGGCACTCATCTATGATTAACGCAGTATCTATCGCACACTTGCAAGGTCAACAAGGGGGGGTCTCTAATTAATGAATACATGGGTGTGGGGCCTGATACCCAGATGCAGCAGCACCTGCTGACAACTGCTGCTGAGATACACATTCTGGCTGTAATGGTTGCTGGCATAGGCGCTGGTTCTCAGCAGGTTGCAGAGCTGGCACTAAGGGCCAGGGCCGCTGTGGCATCAGACCACACTGGAATGCCGCTTGCTGGCATTGTGCCAAAGTCAGCAGCAACCACATGAGCGTTGCTGTACCGAATCATTTAGTTACAGCTGCTGGCTGCACAGCAGTGTATTATAAGTTTGAGAGCAAAGTGTGGGTGCGCGTTTGCAAGCCTAGGATGCGATTATGACAAGAGTCAATTTTTGGTGGTAACCGACCAGCTATTGTGTGCTGATACAATTTCCTGAGGAAGTGGTGTATGTACATGGCAGGGGATGCATGTGTCTCTATGCCCCACCCAGCCTCCTGCAGCAGGACCGACGAAATGTGTTGGCAAAAGTTTCCACTCCACGGCACTATCTAAAGCCTCTCTCGCTGCCTGTCTACCCAACACAGCATTGTCGCAGAGGCAGGCAGTCAGAGCATCCTGCTGCTATCGTTCACAGCACACCAGCCACCTAGAGCATGCTGCAAAGAACTTGTGGCTTTAAAACTGGTGCACCGAAGGCTGCATCACTTTGCGGACTGGTAAGCCACGAGGGTGCTGTCCATGCCTGTCGGCGTCCCTGCTGTCCCGACCTTCTCGTTGGTGTACCGATTCACTTTGGTGGTGTTTCTGAGGCTGCAGCATGGGGGCAGCGTGCATCCATGAGCATGACGCAAGCCTGCAGGTGCACCTGGTGAAACACTTAATATCACTGAGCGTGATGCCAACGCACCTGCGCATGCTGTTACTATATTCTAGGCTGGCGACATGCCCAATGCAATAAATGCACTCACGTCTGGATGGTGACGTCAATGTCTTTTGTCAGGTAGAAGTTCCGCGACATCTTGAGCTGCTGCTTGGCAACTGGTGCCGTCACGATGGCTGTGTTGCCATGGTATCGCAGGGTTGAACCGGCGATGGGGTCCCGCACTGCATGGGTGCTGCCATGGGCATGCACCAGAAGGTTGCCGCTTACTGGACTCTCCGTGCGCACCAGGCCGGACTGGTCTCTTGTCGTGTCTCCCATGTTTTTGCCGTAGAGCAGGGTGCGCGAGAGCGTGCTGGCGCTGCCCGTGCCCCTGAACGTGTCTGTACCCATCAGCAAGCAGCCCGGCTCTCGCCGCCGCAGCATGCTGCTGCTATCGAATGCGGTGGTCATGCCTGCCGATTTTCTCTGTCTCTGCTGTCCAAGAGGTGCAGGGGCTATCTGAAGGGGCTTAGAAGTGTGGGTGAAACGTCACCGTGAATGTTTTTTTAACAAGCAGCGCACACTCGGTGTTTGGAAGAACAATCAGCATCGACTGTATAAGCAAACGGAAATCTTATCAAATAGCTACACCCAGCCACACCTACGTCGCTCAGGTGGTTCCAAGTTTGCCTCTCTCAACGGCCTTGAGGTTGGCCTGCATGCGCTCAAGGCCATCCAGACCTGCGCTTGTCATGCCCTCGAGGGCAGCAGCCCCATCTTCCAGCTCCTCGTGCATGCCCTGCGTTGCAGGGACGATTGGTTGCAGCGGCCATGTGCACTTCCCCTTTTTGGTATCGATGACTTGCATGGCCACGCTGCCATGATGTGTCGCCATGGCCTCAATGACGTGTCTACGATGCTGCCCAAACCTGGGTAGGCCGCACCTTGAGGTCATGTAATAATGCCTGCAGCTGGTGGTTTGCCTGCACCAGTGAAGGCAGTGACGCCTGTGTGTGCTGCTGCAGCAAAGACGCGCACCAAGGCAATGACGTTGGCAGCAGGTGCAGCATCTCCGGTTCGGTGTCAAACTTCACATGCTACTGCTGCCCAACGTTGGAGGCGTCGCATGAGGATGCTTAGCTGAGGTACTGTTGCTAGAGGATATGCTGGTGGTGCTTGAAAGCGCTAGGTGGCACCAGTACACAGCTTGTGAGCGCCTGTGCTGCATGAGCCAAAACTCACCACAACCGTTGCGAGCGCCTTGCATGGCTCAGCCACTGCCTCATGGCCCACAACCAGCACGCCGCTGCTCAGCTGCCGGACTGCAGCCAAGCATTTGAACGCAGGGTTACACCATGTGCATGCAGCAGCTGCTTCTCATGCTGCCAGCCGCACCTTTCTTGTTCAAGGCGTCGCCAGGCACAGCACTGCCTGTGCCCACGCCAAGCGCTCCTTGCAGGGTCCACATCACAGCTGGTGCCAACGATTCAACCAGCACCAGATAGCATCAGACCAGCAGTAGCCCCCTGTTGCACGAACCAATGTGTCAGTTTGGCCAGGGCTTTAAGAGGTGTTGCCTCACACACAATTGCCCACGCAGGATCCCCGCCCGTCCTCACTCGGGAGCGTTGTTTGATGTGTCGCCGGCATCAACTCGGGGTTCAACGCTTGCGATGCGCTGATGGGGCGCTGCTGGCGCCGGTAGTTAGAAGTGTGCTTGCAGTCCAGCCATGTGGCATCCCAGGGCAGCAGGTTTGCGCCCAGATTGCTCAACAAATCACTGCTACTGCCATGGCCGCAGGTTTCCAACAGCCTGCAGCACTTATTTGCCAGTTTCATGGCAGTGGAGCTGTAAACCTAGGCCATCCGGCTGTGGAGTGACGAGGACGCAGCTCTGATCAGCGACAGTTGCCACCATGTTACAGCAGAGTGGCGTCGCGTGCTGGTCAGGGCACAGCTGCGCTGCAGGAGCGGCCGGTATGTGCCCTGGTCAGACCGCGTCCTGTGATGCCACTTCCTTTGGGTAAAGACCTTCCGGTGTGGTCGCTGTTTATCGTGTCCATTCATCTCACATACTTGCTTGCGCACATGCTGCGTGGCCACACCACCAGCGTGGGCGAGCACTGCTGCTCTGTTGAGGACCTGGACAAGCAGGGCCGTGCTATAACATCCAGGCAAGCTTGAAATCTTGATGTCTTGGGTGCCAGCGTGGGGGAGCATCTGGCTGGCCAGGGCATGTAGGCAAGACATTTGTATGTGGGCAGTAGCCGCAGTGAGTGCATGGATAGACAGGGTACAGCGTTGTGTACCCCACAAAGCCGCCTTGCTGGGCGCACCTCACCAGCCCCAGTGCACTCAGGGGGCAGTCAGTGAGCGCAGCCAGCTAGCAGGTGAACGTCTGCACGCCCCTCACAACCCACCGTCTCACACCTGTCATCACATCATTCATTCGTGATGCCGAATGCGATATGTAGGCCATCACCCTCAGTGAAGTGGATGCCGCGGCGGCTCACGGCACGGGCTTGATGCTGCACAGCAAAGCATGGGGCGTGGCAGCACGAGCTTGGGGCAGCCTGCCTGCAAGCCTGATTTCGGTGGCGAGGACTGCGACCAGCCTCCAGGATTATTCAGATTGTTACACCAAGGCGGTGGCTCAACAAGAGCGCACGCTGTTGCTGGCGATGCTGAAGGACTTTGGGACGGGGCGCGTGATCTGGTGAGTTGGGAGCTGTCACTGTCAGGCGGTTCATGGCACACGATGGCATCCCATGTGCAACCTGGCCATCTCTGCCTGCATGGCACCCTGGCTCACCCCTTGTATCAGTGCATAGGCGTGGCCCTGTTCACATGTGAAGGCACCGCTTTTGACTTGCCTGGACAATGCAAATTCCCCGTTGCTTAGTCCCCATCCTGCATGCACCCGCTCGCTTTCCCTAGCGCACAGGCACGGTCGTCCTTCCCTGCCCAAGATACGCCCTCCATATCACCGCATCCATGGGCCTCAACATCACTAAGTCCTGCAACATGCTGCAGCTGCTTGAGGTGGGCTGGACAGCGGAGCATTTGTGGAGGGAGCACCCCCTGGATCAGCAGCCCGACCCAGAGGACTCCTCAGCCAACTCAGCTCAAGTCTTGTGCAAATTGCACAGAGCTTTGTGGCCTCACTCTGGTGGATACCAGGAAGGCCTAGGACGATCAGCAGGCAGATCCTTGTTATGCCACGCAGCTTTGTCAAGTTTTCTCTTAAGGATGCGGTGTGGACTATGAACTGTATGCTGCTTGTTGGACAGGTCATTTGAGCTGCAGAGTACGCATTCCATTTGCTTTATTTCTTGGCCCCTCGTCACAGTGATTCGTACGGGTCTATACGAAGACTGGCGGGCGCAGAGTTGTGGGGCGATGGTAGTGTGCAGCACCAGGTCTTCATCATTGCACTGCGTTCGTCTCCATTTCGACGCACACACCGCCTGCCAACCAGCTCGCCCAGCTGCAATACCACCAGCTCTAGGGCAGCAATCCCTCAAAGCCCACTGCGGACCATCAGGTGCGAGGCAGCACTGCACACAGCGCTGTTCATGAATGGCCACCCTGGCACTCAGTGTGTGTGCGCACATGGGGGCCCCCGTGGCTGCTTTACCTCGGACGTCCTAAAGAACCCCAGCTGCATGCCTCGATCGACAGCGATATGGCAGCCGCGCAGCGTCAATAGCAGCAGCAGCTGGATTGCAGCGTGCTGGGGGCCATGACCCAACGCAGGGGGAGAATCGCCCAACACGGCTTCCCGCACCTGCCCGCCTGCGCAGGTCCACAACCAGCAAGCAATGGCTTCGTGTCTCATGCCG
The DNA here is from genome assembly GCA_039880955.1 of Chlamydomonas urium. NCBI lineage: Eukaryota > Viridiplantae > Chlorophyta > Chlorophyceae > Chlamydomonadales > Chlamydomonadaceae > Chlamydomonas > Chlamydomonas urium. Next base: position 41,983 of record JAWZTI010000100.1, on the reverse strand, counting down.
TGCGACGCGCCAGATGCCTCTCGTACCTTGGGCATCTTGCATGCCTGCTCAAGGCACCTTGCCCAGCCCGCTACGTCCGTTGATTCCACCCAGCAGCAGCAGCAGCACAAGCAGCCTGCCAAGGGCAAAGCCAGTGCCGGCAAGCCCAAGCAGGCCAAGGTGCCTGCTGCAGGCAGCAAGGCCAAGAGTCCACGCAGCAGCAGCGGCACCAGCGCCACCAAGAAGCAGTGCGTGGCCGTTCGCCATGCGCCCGCGGCCAAGCATGAGCCTGCATGCGAGGACGATGACCGGGACGACTGCGAGCTGTCCGACTGGGCTGCTGCTACTGCCGGCACCGACCGCAAGGGCCCAATCAGCCACAGCACAGTGGAGAAGCACCGCCGTGACCGCATCAACGCCCTCATCGACCTGCTGGCAGAGCAGGTGCCGCCTGTGAGCTCCAAATACTCTGGCAGCCAGGCCGCAGGTGAGGCATGGCATGTAGTGTATGACGTCACTTTTGCCATCGCAGACAGTCCCCCCACGGATCACATCTGCCAGCCTGTTGCCTCTGGACTGGCTACGCTGCGGCAATCCTGCACCTGCTGCGCCAAATCTGCACCTGCTGCATCAACCATGAAGCAGCTGCGCTCACCCTGGCACCTGTCTTGGTCACCGGTATCACAAGCGCAATCTGGCTTGCCAGATCCTTGGGTTGCTGTGCCACCTGCACTAACCTGTCCCAATTGCCCTAACATCACCCCATCTAACCCTGCTGCCGCACCGCTTTCCCCTGCTCTTCCAGCAGTGCGCCGCCCCAAGCACGTCGTGCTGTCCGACACCCTGGCGCTGCTGTCCAAGATCCGATCCGCGCTCAAGGAGCAGGAGCAGACGATCTCTCGCCTGGCGGCGATGACCGTCGGCGCACCTGCAGCGCCAGCCTTTGAGCAGGCGCCTGATGCGGCAGGCAGCGAGCAGCCGACGCCCTGTGGCAGCTGCGCGGCAGTTCAGCCAGGAGTCGAGGCATGCCTCCAGGCTCCCGCTCCTGCAGCACATGCCGCCCTGGCATCGCCTACCAGCACGTCCATGCACGGGACGACAGAGGCGGTGAGCTGCGCCCCTGGCGCCCCTGCGCATGCCCTGATCATGATCAAGGCTGAGCAGGTGACTTGTAGCCCTGCTGCCGCCCCGGGGCCATTGCTTATCCCTGCCGTCGCCGCTGATGCCTCCGTTGTCGTGTCCACGGACTGCTCCGACGTGTCGGTGGTTGAGCAGGCGCCAGGCTGCTTTGCCGTCAACCTGCGGTGTCCTCCCAAGCCAGACCTGTACACAGAGGTGTGCGAGGGCCTGTCCAACCTGCCCGTCACCATCACCGAGCTGCGCCTGCTGTCCGACACCTGCGGCCCCACAACGACCACAACGCGTGCTGGTGCGGCCGACCCAGAGGACGGGCTCATGTGTGCTTCCCTACGTCTTGACGCCCGCCCCGGCGCGACCGTGACCCCCGACCAGCTGCAGCTGGCACTGTACATGTCCGTGTGCTGGGGCTGCCCCCAGCTGCCGCCCCTGGACGACGCCATGGTCGGCACATGCAGCATGGTCCCCGCCGCGCCCTGCACCTGGGGCGCGGAAGCTGCCGAGTACCTGCTGCCCCAGGCCTGCGGCTGGGAGGCCTGCGACAGCCTGGTGCGCTGCGGCCCTGACATGCAGCACCTGCACCCGACCTCCTCCAGCGCCAGCATGGACAGCTGGTACGACATTTTGTGATAGCTGTACACAGGACAGGCTAAAGCCGTTACCTGTACAGGCACAAGTAGCAGCTGCGGGTGATACGTTCAGAGTACCTAGGGATGTCTGCTGCGGGTGAGGAGTGACAATAGGTAACAGATGGGGGTTGCGCAGCTGCGTCGTAGCAGCGCCAGATTGTCAGCGCAGCGCCAGATTGTCAGCGCAGCGCCACATTTGTCTTGATGGCAATGCACAGGAGCGTGGCGATGACGATCGGTCCGCTGGCCAGGCGTTACGGATCTTATTGGTTCTCAGCTTACCGGCGAGGGGATGTCCTGCACCTAGCCATGATCAAGAGCTAGCAGCACTAGGTAGGTAGGTAGGTCATTTGACAGTCCGTAGGACGCCGCAAGGGCACAAAGCACCCCTACTCATCAGACCAAAAGTAGGATTAGCAAAACCATGTTCCCAGAGAGCCTACACAAGGCGTTAGCCCCTTGCCAACTGGCCGTTTAAGGACAGCGGAGGCGATCTGGAAACAAGGTTACCTCACAATCTGCGAACAACAGATAGGAATAAATCAAACTGGAAAACAAGAACTCGTTGCCACCCGCGCTGTTTGGTGCGGCGACTTCTGTGTACACTTGGCACACTTTACCTCCACCCCGCTGTTCGGTGTGGAGGCTTCTCATGTAAAAACTCGGAAACGCTGCTACCTACAACTGCCACTGATGTCAGGCCTCTATGCTGGAGTAGCTGATGTAGCTCAGAAGACGCGCACACACCAGAACCAACAAGGACAAGAGACCCACCGGCAAACCAGGTCAGCGCGACACTGGGCGGCAGTCACCTCTCAAGTGACTGGGCACAGCCCCAGCGTAGGCTGTACTGCACAGGGTCCCTTCCCCAAGCAGGCCCTGGTGGGAGAGCGACAACTTTGCCCCACCAGAAACGCCAGCCTATCAGCCTAACTCGTTAACTGCTGCATTTCTCACAACCCAACACTCAGCCACAAAGGCACTCAATCTGGGCCAAAAGGCCCTCGCCTAAGTTTCGCCTGCAAAGACAGGGTACATGCACTCATCCATGCCCGCGTCCGACAACCCCAAGACGATAACCTGTGCAAACAGGCTGGGTTATCGCCCTCTGATTTCAGCAAGCCCAAAAAACTTCAACTGCATCGTTTCCATCCCCTCAAAGGCACTCCTTGTCCGCACCCCTTCCATTCCCCACACCGCACCCCCAAAATCGAGCACCGGTCTCACCAAAGCTTGGAACAGGTGCATCTTCATGTCCACACTTTTCGTACCAACTACTCCCAACTTCCTCAACATTCCATAAAGCGCTCGACGGACGGGCAAACGCTTCGTTTCTGACCTATGCCTTGCCCACCCCACCCCTTGCCTCGATCACCGTGCCCAAGTACTTGAAAAAATCCACCATCTCCACCTGCTGAGCATTGTAACTCCAATTCACAGCTGGCCCCCGGTGAAACCTAGGGTTCAGCACCATCCCCACAGTCTTGCTCACATTAACTTCCATGCGCAAGCAGCTGCAACACCTGGAGAGCAAGTGTAAGGCCCTCTGCACCGTCCCCGCATCCTCCCCCGTGATGGCGAGGTCATCTGCATATAGCAGCATGGACACCCTGCTCGATCCCACGCCGACCCCATACCCGTTCAAGTCTTCATTAAAGACCCTCTCAATACGCTCCAACAACAGCCCAAACAACAGCGGCGAGAGCGGATCGCCCTGCTTCACCCCTCTGCCTGACCTGAACTCCCCTCCCAATTCCCCTCCAGCCCGGACCCTGAGCTTCACCTCCCCATACATGTCTTTCAAGGCTGCTAGCATCCTGCCCCTAACACCCAACTGCTCAAGACAGTGCCACAGTACCCCTCAATCTACGCTGTCATACGCCTTCTTAAAGTCTACAAACTCTGTATAAACTGGACTCCTGTTCTGCCCATACGTCTCCTCCACGTGCTGCAACACCAGCGTCGCGTCCTCAGTACCTCTGTCCTTCCTAAATCCAAACTGCCCCTTTGCCCTCACCCCATACTTCTCGGCCCAGTCGTCCAACCTGTTTAGCAACACCTGTGAGTATAGCTTTGACAGGGCTGTCCCAACAACAGTCCCCCTATGATCATCCTTTTCTACTGCCCCCTGCTTTTTAGGCACCGGGCACACCACCCCTACCTTACGGAAGTAGTATGGCAACGTGATGCACCGCAGAAACCCAGATGACCACTTGTTGAGCTGCCGCTCCTGGATTGTCCGTCCCCCGTGCGTGCAACCGCGTGCAGCGCTCATCACCCTTCACGCTTCGCACACTGGACCACTCATGCATGGACCCTACATCCATAATGCGCCGCTGCGACACGCGGTGACCGACAGCATGCTGTACAAGTGCGTTGCACCGTTTGCTCGCTGGTCAAAGCGGTTCTGCAAGGCCCTGTTGTTTCGCACCGTGTATAACAGCTTCCCCAACATTGGTCTGCTCTCAAATGCGCGCATGAAGGTTGAAAGGCGCGCTATCATCCAGCGGGCGGCTGAGCCTGAGTGGTGGCGAGGGTGGTCAGCGTACAGAGGCTGGTGACACGAGGGATGAGCTGCGCGCCTCCTTTGCGGCAAAGCGCACGCCATCGTGGCGCTCGGGCATGCCAGGCCCGTTTGTCTCTGGAGCAGCAGGGCCCAAAGAGCAGGAAAATGCAGCGTCAGGTGAGCACACACACATGCAATACCCACTTTGTGCATGCATCATGACTTCGTCTGCATGTGACTAAGTATTCCTGCATCCTCAAATCGCAGGTATCATGCGTGCGCTGTCGCTGACCAGGAAGGGCAAGGGCAAGGACAGCAATGCATCCACGGCAGCAGCAGCAGCAGCAGCAGCAGGAGATGCCGTACAGGTGCTGGAGGTTGAATGGGCGGGCAGCAGCAGGACAAGCACTGCACGCCCTCCAAGCACAGGTGGCAGCAGCAAGTGGGGCGTGTCCTCCTTCACCCGGAAGCATGATGACCATGATGCGAGCAGGCAAGAGGGGAGAAACAGGGACAAACAACACAGAGCAAAGGCAGGGCCGCTGGACGCAGCGGGCCGCAAGCCGGCACCTGCACTGGGCTTTGCGCCTGCCCCTGGTGCCCAGCCTATACTGCACCATCGCCACTCTGCGGGCACCTCAGGGGGTGCAGCCACTGCATCCATCTTGTCGTCTTTCAATCACGCTACTGCCGTCGAGCGCGTCCTGCCAGGCAAAAGAATGGGCAGCATGGGCAGTACAGCACCAAGCGCCGCTGATGGTGCTGGCGCCACAGCTAGCCGACCCAGCTCGGCGCGAGGGGCTTCCTCCCTTCGTGGAGCAGGCTTGGGCAGCCAGGCGCAAACCAGTGGCCAGCAGCAGCTGTTGCAAGGGCTAGGGTGGGGTGGGGAGCGTAGCAGCGCACTGGTGATTGGCGGCAACGGGGTGGCCATCGGGGCGCCTTCTTCAAGCCGCCCGGAGTCTGCAAGCCGACGCAGGGCAAGGGGGTCAGATGGCTCCACGCCCAGCGGCTATCGAGCCTCTACCTCAGATGTCGTTCAGGCGCTGGCGTCTCCTTTCCGGTCGTCCAACAAGGTGTCGCCAGAGGTGCTGCACGTGCTTCCCGCAGCAACGACGCGGGGCTCGCCTGCCAAGTCCATGGGCAGCAGAGTGGATAGCGCGGGCAAGTGCGGCGTCGCTGTGACAGACTCGCTGTCGGCACACGCAGGTCAGGGCGGCCGGGGCGGCTCAGTGGGGTCGCAGCAGCCTGGCTCGCATCAGTCGCCACCAGGCACTCGCGTGTCCTCTGGGGCATACGAAGCTAGCGGCAGCGGTGGTTGGATATCGGCTGGTGCTGCGGGCGGCGCAGTGGGTGGGCAAAGCGGAGGTGCGAACACAGGGTCAGCCGGCAGCCGCGGCAGCATTCAGGCATGGGGTGAGCAAGCTCCCCGCCTTGGCGCTGCAGCTGTAGCGGAGGCGATTTACGAGAGCGCCTGGGCCCATGCCGGGGGTAGAAACGCGACTGCGGCTGATGCCGTTGCGCCTTTGACTGTACCGACAGTGCCGACCCGCGCAGCGGCCCAGAGGCTCAAGGAGGCCTCAGTTGCCTGTCGACCGCCATCAGGCAGCCAGGTGAAGGCCCCTGCATGGGCAGCTGCAGAGCAACTTGCAACGCTGCCGTCGGCCTACCGAGGAGATGCCTTTGAATTACAGCAGCCGTCAGAGCCACTGCAACAGCAGCTGCAGCAGGAAGGAGCAGGTCTCTGTGGCGAGATGGAGCTGAGTCAAGCAGGAGTGGCGGCACTGGCAGCTGCGGCAGCGAGCGCCGGGAGTGGACCAGGTGCTGGTAGCAGATGCTCGCATGGTGTTCTGTCACCGGGCACCCAGGCTGTTGTGCCAGGCATGGGGGCGCTGGTGCCAGGTGCTGCGGCCATCAGCCCTGGGGTTGGCGCGGTCTCAGCGAGGGACCTGTTGGCATGAAACCAGATTGCATCATTTGCTAAAGGTTGACGCTTTATAGCTCCCTTTCTTTCATTCAGCACTTGCTAGAACAACACGCATGTGCAACATTTTTGCCTAGTCAGCAGCTCACACTTTGCCTTGTTGCAAGATGTTGGATGTGGGCCTTGGACTAATTAATACCGCTTCAGTGCCAGCCAACCATGCGCAAGCACGTCATCGCGGTGGTGGGACCTGATGCTGGGTCCGAGACTTTGCTGAGCGTCGCCACCGAGGTTGGCCGCATGGTCGCGGAGGCTGGCTACGTGCTGCTGACCGGCGGCAGGAACAGGGGCATCATGGATGCTGCCGCCAAGGGCGCGCAGGTGGGGCCCATGTGCCCATCGTGATCACTGCTGCTCACTAAGGGTCCTGATGCAAAAGTCTTGCAGCAAATCTCCTGCAGTGGCGTGAGACAGCTCATACTGTCTTCTCAGTAACTTTGCTTGGCCCATGCACACAAACCACTCGCTGCACAGCACATCCCTGGGTTTGCTGCCGTTTGACTTGCAGGCTGCCGGGGGCTTGACGATTGGAGTGCTGCCGGGTGTGGATCCTGGTGAGGTGTCGGCCGCCATTGACGTGCCCATCGTGACAGGCATGGGCAGCGGGAGGGATAACATCAACGCGCTGAGCGGAGACGTCATGCTGGCTGTGGGCATCGGCCCAGGCACTGCTGCAGAGATCTCGCTGGCCTTGAAAGCAGGTGCGCGATGCATGGGGTTTGAGGGCACAGCAGGCTCATGGCTGCTGGTGTCCGTGCCACGGACTCCGTGCCCACTGTGCCCAGTGAAGCACCTGCTGAACCTCAGGGTGGCATGATGTGTGCCTGCCGCTGCCCCAGGTGCACGTTGTAAAGGACGCTGCCACGGCGCTGGTGCGCGTCAAGGAACTGCTGTGAGAATGGGGAAGCGAGTTCCCATGAGCAGTTGACTTGTGGTTCAAGCACCTTACCTTGTGCCGCTGCTGTGTTGTGTCTTGGTGCCTTCGGCCATGTGACCTGTTGGTGGGCTTTGCTGGTCAGCTGTTGACCAGAGCAAGATAAACATCGGATTGGGCACTGTCAAGATGAGGCCCCTGTTGCAAGCCATGTAATTCTTCAAGGCATGGGTATTGCCAATCATCGGCAGCCGAAGGCATTGGGGACGAGCGTGCTTGAGTTGCAACAGGCCGCGGGCCCCACACCTCTGCATCACGGATGTCTAGGGTGCAGCTATCCGGGCATACCGCTCGCTCAGCAGTGTGCTTTGTTGCACGCCATAGCATGAGAATGATGCTAGCTGCCTGACGGTGGTGAGAAGAGGGGTTGCAGCACGACCAGCACCCTGCCGTCTTTGGCCATGGCAACGCCCGCAGCAGCAGTGCTGACAGCGCCGGGTGCAGGGAGCAGCCCGCTGTCGGAGGCAGACCGGCTGAAGAAGCTCAAGGAGGAGACAGAGCGGCGACGCAAGTGAGCTGGCTGGCCCTGCATGGCAGCCTTACATGAGCACTTTTGGGTGTGCGACTGTGACAGGGACACCTGCCTGGTGTGCGATTCTTGCTTGCCACTGCCAGCAAGCAGCATTGCATGGTAACAGGAAGTAGATGGGGGTTTCAGACACCACGTTACCTGGGCAGAGCTGAGAGTTTGACCCAGATGCCGGTTGCATGCCATGGACAGGAAGTTTGAGGACATGGAGCGACAGAAGAAGCAGGCGGTGGAGCAGGCGGTGAGTCACGCAGCAGGGCTGCGTTGGATTCAGCAGAGCAGTGCAGAAGGGTTACCCATCACAGGGCACCTTTTCTGAAGCAGTGTTGGTTGCTGGCTAGAAACCTTTTTCAGCATTCATGTACACAATGGTGCAGGCCTTGTGTCTGGGATGGGATGCCAACGTCCTGTCCAGCAACACTGTTGGCGTATGGGCCATATGGTATGGGTAGATAGCTCCCGCCTGACTGTTCCCATGAAGCAGGCCAAGGAAGCGCTTGAGCGGCGGCGCATGGAGCGTCAGCAAGAGGATCAACGCATGCGGCGGCCGTGGCAGGAGCCCCCGCCACCCAAAAAGGAGATCCTGAGGGCAAAGCAGAAGAAGCAGCCGGTGAGGGGCGGGGTGGTTCTAGGGCACAGCGGTGGAGGCTGCTGGTGAGGGAGAAGGTGGAGTCAAGGCTTAGCAGGGTTCAGCAGTGGTGGCAGCTGTTGGGTGTTGCCTGACACAGAGGTGGGGATGGTGGGTAGTGCTGGTGGTAAAGGATTGAGTCATGCCAGCATTAGGAATACTAGCTTGTGAGCCATTGGACGTAAGTTGATGACGCATGCTCTGTGCAAGGCTGGCCGTCACCATCTGGGGTTGGGAAAGGTGAGGGATACTACTTTGTCGCGACGCACCACGACAGGTCACCTTTTCAACACACCCTTCTATTTGTCGGGGAGCGTCATGGATGCCGTGTGCCGCTTGACTGACGTGCAGGTGACTCCAAAGGCCACGTCGCCGCCAGCAGATGCAGATGGGCGGAACCAGGAGGCGGAGCGGCAACGCAAGGAGTGGCGGGAAGGGCTCAAGGCACACATACAGCAGCAGCGGGCCGGCGCACAGCAGGTGAGGGACTGGTTGGCTTGTTGTTGGGGATGCCGGGAGGGCTGCAGGGCAGGGCAGAGCAGGTGAGGGAACGGCTTGTATGGCTTTTTGGGATGCCAGGAGGGCTGCACAGCAGCAGCGGTGTACAGGGGCAAGCCAGGTGGGTGAGTGAAGGAAGCAGGGGGGGGCGGGATGACAATACCCTGGTGCGCCTGTGCTACCTGACCTTGTGCAGAGCCCTGCTCCAAGCCCCAGCGGCCCCACCGCCCTCACCTAGCAGGAGCTGTGCCTGTCTGGCCCACTGTCCTTGCCACCTCTGACCCTGGTGCGCCTGTGCTACCTGACCTTGTGCAGAGCCCTGCTCCAAGCCCCAGCGGCCCCACCGCCCTCACCTGGCAGGAGCTGCGCCTGGCTGCTGAGGCAGGGTTTGATCAGCTGCTGCAGGAGCAGGAGTACCAGAAGGAACGCTCTGAGGTGGCAGCGCTTGGCGGGTGGGGGGACACCAGCAGGAACAAGAGCCCGTACCGCAGCCCTCTGGCACGTCAACGGGCACTGGAGGCTGCAGGTGAGGAGGGTAAGAGGATGTGCTCTGTGTGTTTCTGCAACAGCGCATAAATTGGGCCTTTGCTGCACGCTGGGCCCCCTGAAATGAAGGACCTCGATTACATCAGCTACAACTTGTGAGATGCAGGTCAGCCTGCGCACACTTCAATATCAGAGCTAAGACCATTGCCTTTTGTGCTCTGCTGCATGCTGCAGGTGCTGAGACGGTGCAGGTGACGCTGCTACCGTCCTCCGCGATGCAGCCGCTTTCGCCGCAGGGCCATGCTTACCTGCCTTATTCTGCAGGCGGCAGCGCAGGCTGGGGCCACCCTGCCCTACAACAGCAGCAGCAGCAGCAGCAGCAGCAGGGAGGCTCTGAGTCAGGGCCGGCGGCACACCCTACTGCTGCTACAGCCCACAGTGTTGGGGTTGGGGTCGGCACCTCAGCGTCAGGGCCGGGTGGGGTGTCTGACGCTGTGCGCTCGTCGCACCCTGCATACAACAAGTTCTCAGACCTGGGGCAGGAGGGGCTTGCACCACAGCCTCCGGGGCAGCAGCAGGTACAGGTACAGGCGCAACCGTTGCAGCAACAGCTGCAACAGGTGCAACAGGCGGCGCAGCACAGGCACGGGGATGTGCCTGGCGCGCCTCCTGCACAGCCTGTGCCTATGGCAGATGCAGAGTTTGGCTCGAGCGGCAGGCCTCTGCCCTCGAAGGGACGCTGGCCTGGCCAGGGAGACGCCACAGGCGGGCAGGGCATGCAAAGCGCAGCGGGTGGTTTTTTGCCAGCGGAGGCCAATGGCATGCATGGCCAGCAAGGCGCGCAGCCTTCTGCCACACAGCCTGCAGCTGCTGGCGCTGGTGACCCAGGTGCAGGCGCAGGCCTGTACAGGCAACATGGCGGTACAAGCGCGGGTGGTACGGATGCCTCAGGAGGCTCGGGCGCGCCTGGCAGCGTAGACCCTGCGACCGGGCTGAGGCGGGGCGTGACGCCCATCCCCCGCCACCGGGCTGCACCTCAGGCTGTGGGCGACAGCCTGGGCGGGGTCCCTGCGGTTGGAGTCTCTGAGGGTGCAGTACCAGGGGGTGGAACTCATGGGAGTGGAATTGCTGAGGATGGAGTCTCGGGAGGTGCAGTGTCTGGGGGTGGGAGTGGAGCCCTTGGGGGTGAGGCATTTATGCAGCAGCCGCAGCAAGAGCAGCAGCGACTTGATCATCTGGCCAGAGGGCAGCAGCAGCGGCAGCAGAATGCTGGCCCTGAGGCCGTTTGGGCTGCCGAGGGGTTGGCACACTTGCACCCGCACTCTGGGCTACCAGAGCCTGCAGTCCAGGCCCCTGCAGCCGCAGCCCCTGATGTTGCAGCAGTAGCAGCAGGGACTCACCCTCCCAGCTCAGCAGGCGCTGCACCTGGTGCCAGCGGGGCTCAGGCCGGCACCCAGGGCGCAGCTGGCGCAAGCACTAGTGCAGGTGCACTAGCTGAGCTGCCAGTGGCGCATCAGTCGCCTGCGTACTCACCGCCTGCCTACACGCAGCTCCGGCCAGAGGCCAGTGCATCTGCCCCTCTCATGGGATCCCCACCCCCAGCTGCCACGTTTTCACCTGCAGCCCTGCACTCAGCGTCACCTCCATTGTTGGCGACCACCACAGCACAGCAAGCTGGTCCCATCTCCGCTCTCACCTCTCCCCCAGATCCCGCTGCGGCCACAAGCCCAGCCCCTGTTTTCCAAGCATCGCCTCCGACCAACGCTTATTCCTTCCCTCCTGTACCAGCTCGGTCTCAAACCACTGCTGCAGCATCCACCAACGCCTATGCCTTCCTTCCTGCGTCACCTGAGGCTCAACCTACTGCTGCAGCACCCACCAACGCCTATTCCTTACCTCCTGCATCAACTACCCCTGTTGCACCAGCTGTTGGCACCTATGCCTTCCCTCCTGCGTCACCTGAGGCTCAACCCACTGCTGCAGCACCCATCGGCGCCTATCCCTCCCCTCCTGCTTCAGCGGCAGCGCAGCGGCCCCTCTCGCCGCACGGCGGCCCCTTCCTGTCCTCCCTGTCCTCCTCCTCGGTAGGCAATGCAAGTGCCAGCCTCATGAACAGCTCCCTGCAGCGACACATCCTGGAGGTGGCTGCCGAGCGGGAAGGGCTCGGCTCTTCCCCTGCTGCAGCCGATGCCGATGCGCCTGCTGCCAACGCTCATGGTGGAACGGCTGGCAGCGCGGCCGGCAGCGGCAGCAGGGCCATGCATACGTCAGCAGCGGCGCTGGGGCATGCAGGCGAAGGGCGAGGAGGCGGTGGTAGTACCAATGCCAGTGCCGGCTTTGGAGGTGGTGATGGCAGGGGTGAGGCGCATGGCAGGCCCAGCAGCAGTCGGGGAGGGGAGGTAGAGCTGGTGGGCGACTCTGCCGCCAGCCTCTCAAGCTTTGACTTTGGGGGATGCAAGGCGGCTGCATGCGGGGTGGGCAGCGGGGCGTCCTGCTCAAGTGCGGCAGGAGGGAGCTCAGCAGGCGCCCTGGGGATGGAGGGGGCGGGGGCAGGGGCGTTGAAGGGGGCGGGAGCTGGGGGGCTGAATGGGCTGTCGATGTTTCCGGTGTCGGGCCTTGGCCGGCCGCACTCTTTCAACCGACGCAGGATGAGCAGCAGCAGCGGTAGCGGCAGCAGGCCAACGAGCGCTACGCAGAACCCCGATGGCGATGGGGCGGGTGGGGGCGGTGGCAGTGGGCCAGGCAGTGCAGCAGGCACCCCGCAGCGGCATCAGCAGCAGCAGCAGCTGTTGCAGCAAGGAGGGGGCGGTGGGAGTGGGAGCTGGCCAGTCAGTGCCAGTAGTACTGGCGGGGCAGGTTCGGGGCAGCTGCCACCTCTTCCTCCACAAACGTCTGCTGCTACAGCTTCTCATGCGCCTGCTGCTGCAGCTTCCAATGCGCCTGCTGCAACGGCTTCTCAGGTGCCTGCTGCTGAGGCGACTCATGTTGCTGTAGCCCAACATCAGAGCAGCGCTCTGCACCATCCCCCAGCTGCTTTTCCACCTGAGCAGCAGCAGCAGCAGACGCAGACGCAGATCCAACTGCTGCTGCAACAGCCGCAGACGCAGCTGGTGGCCCACCACGCCACTCAACCACCCGCCACCCGCCAGTCCCCACTGCAACCCCTAGCACGTGCGCCTCCTGCAGCCACAAACTCTCATCTAGGGGCACTGCCTCCCGCACACCAGACCATGCAACACCAACACCAACAACAAGCGCATGGCGTGTCTGGCCAGCCGCTCCATGTGACGCACTTGCAGGACAGCGCCCCACACGTCCCCTACCACCCCCAAGGCAGCATGCACATGCAACACAGCCCGGCTGAGCCCTTGCCTGTGCAGCAGCCTATGCATGGGCAGCCCCAGCAAGATTCCGAGTCAGGGATTGATGCCGACGCTGATGCCCCTGAGGGGCTCACTGCAGCTGGGGGTTATGCGCAGGGGGCGGATGATCTGGAAGGCCTGATGGCGGAGATCAAGGCCCTGTCTGCCATCAGGCGAGCCCTAAAGGCCGAGTTTGAGGCAATAGGGCATGGGGATGCAGTGGCCGGTATGGATTCGTCTCTGTCTGGGGCGATGGCGGATGCGGGTAATGCAGGCGCAGTGGCTGGTGCTGCAGGGGCAGCAGCTGGTGAGTCAGGGGCAGCAGCTGGTAATGAAGGGGCAGAGGCTGGCATCGAAGGGGCAGAGGCTGGTAATGCAGGGACGGGGGCGATAGCTGGGGCACGGGCGCAGGCTGGCGCAGGGCTGCAAAAGCCGTTTGTGGAGGAGGATGTGGTGGAAGAGGGGGACGATGACCGGGGATGGAACAGCCAGCAGGTAAGCGGCAGCAGTGCAACCACTGCAGCGCCTGCCACTGTGGCGGTACATGCTGCCACAGCAGGCACCGGAGGCGACTCTTCAAGGGCGGTAGAGGAGGGTGAGGACATTTATACCCTCGACGTGCACCGAGCCTCTCGACAAGAGGCCGCGCCGGCCCCTGCCAAGCCTGCTCCTGCGCCCCTTCTCAATTGGGGTGCTTCCTCCAGACCAGCTAACGCCCCTCCAGGCGTGCCTGTTCGTCTGACTGCGCCCACTGGCCAGGCGGGCAACTCCATGGCCCGACTGGACGTACCGCCTCCTGCTGTACACCAGCAGCCGGTGTCTCTGCAGCAAGTCCCTGCTGCTGCACCCGCTGTTGCGCAACAGTGGCAACAGCCGCAACACCCTGTGCATGGTCATGTGGCGGCGCCATGGCCGCAACAGCAGCAGCCAACCGCCCCACTGCAACAGCAGGCGTCGCCGCCAGCGGCGCTCCCGCAACAGCCACCTCCACCTCCAGCTCCATTGCAGCAGCAGCAGCAGCAGCAGCAGGCATCCACGCAGCTTCAGGCTCCTCCTGTATATGCAGACGCACCTGCTCTTGCACCTGCGCCACGGCACCCTGCGCTGCCAGTCGCACCCGCCATTGCTGGTACAGTGGCCGCTCCAGGAACGATGTCAACTGCAGAGCTGACGTTTGGTAACAACGCAGCAGCCCTGGCAGGCTACAGCTTGAATACAGCTGTTGCTCCCATGCCAGCAACAGCACCTGTCGCCGCAGCTCATCACGCAACAGCGATGCAACAGGAGGCTGCAGTACAGCTGCAGCCGGGGGTGTTGCAGCTAGGGGCGCAACAGGTGCAACAGCAGCTGTCGCAGCAGCAGCAGCTGCAGTGGTCGCCGCCTGTGCTGGAGCAGCAAGCCGCCGCGCAACAGGCGATGCAGGCGGCGCTGCAGCAGCTTCAGCGGCAAGGGGCAGGGCCGGAGCAGATCGCTGCGACCATGCAGCAGGCCTGGGCTGCCCCTGTTGCACCTCACCCTGCGGCCGTTGCGCAACACCCAGATGGTGCAGCAGCAACGGCAGCCGGTGCGGCGCCTTACGGGGATCCGGCTGCGCCTGCTCGTGGCCCTCTCCCCGCTCCACTGCAATGGACAATATCTGTTGAGCCGTTGGCAGGGACAGGAACCGTCCCCAGTGGCCCGCCCCAGCTTCCCCACAGCTCCCCCTCGAGCCATGGCCCGGGGCAGAGCCCTGGTTTCGGAGCGGGGACGGCAGCAGGGCCGCAAGGCACCTGGGGAAAGCCGTCGGGTCCTAGTCCCCTGAGAGCTCGGCCTGGGCCTGGGGGTAGGACGTCTCCCAAAGCCTCACCGGGGACAGGGGCGGGCGAGGCCGGGAGGGAGAAGGATTGGGGCAAGGGGGGCGGAGGACGAATGGGGACAGGGGGAGGGATGGCGACGGGGGCGGCGGAGCGGCCGCTGATGAATGAGGGCAGCTACGTGAGTGCGGCGGTGCAGTCCAGGGCGCGGGCGGAGGTGGAGGCGAGGGAGCGGGAGGCAAGGGAGGCGGAGCGGCGGGAGAAGGAGCGGCGGGCGGCAGAGCGGCGATCGGCGCAGCGTGAGGCGGAGGCCGCCGAGCGGCGGCGGCAGGAGGAGCTTGAGGTGCTTGAGCGCAGCATGTGGGCAGCCCTGGAGGCACAGAGGGCGGCGGAGGCAGCCGCCACCGCTGCTGCCGAATCGGCCGGGTGGCAGAAGCAACCCTTCACCGCCGCTGCCGCCGCTGCGCCGGGCGCCGGCCTGCCGCTTGCGGCATGGCAAGCTGCCGGGGGCGGGTCAGGGTTAGGGCAGGGCATGCCAAACCCTAGCCCACCCCGCCCCAGGGCGTCCCCGCCGCTTGCGCCCGGTGCCAGCCCGCCCCCGCTGAAGGCGCCTGCCAACATCGGGTCCTACGCCAAGGGTCTGAACCCTAAACCCCCGCAGCACCCGGCCCTAGGCAGCCGCAGGTCGCCCTCGCCTGCCAACAGGGCGCTGGGTCCAGCCGGGGGCCCGTCTTCGGCCCCGGTGTCAGCGGCGGCGACGCCGGCCTCGGTACGGAGCGCGCCGCTCAGTGCACAGGGACCGGCGCCGGGGCACTTTGGGCAGGCGACCCCAGCGGGGCAGGGGCATCAGGGGTCACAGGGGGGGCAGCAGGGCAGGGGCTCGCAGGGTGCAGGAACGCCGCCACCTGCGCCGCAGGTTGCGTGGGGCACGCCGACTGCCTCGCCGGCGCCTTCCCGCATCCCCGGGGGGCCTCCACCTGCGGGAGGCACCCCGACAAAGCTGCCGGGAAGCCGGCTACCGTCTGTGTCACCATTGAGAGGCGGCAACGCTGCCGCCACCGCTGCCGGTGGCACTGCCTCTGGAGTAGGGGGCGGCAGCGACGCAAGCAAGCCGAGGGCGGGCCCCGGGGCGCAGAAAGCGTGGGAGGGTGTGGACGCTGAGAGCAGCGACGCCGACATGTACCGCTTCCTTGAGCGTGCCTCTGGCAGCTTTGACCTTGACGACGAAGACGATACGGACGGCTATGGCAGCAGCCCCGACCGAGGCGCTGCCAGGGCGGCAGCAGACGGGCCGGGCATGGTAGCTAGCCGGAAGCTGGCAGAGCTGCGGCCGGGGGCGCTGCGGGTCCCTGGGTCGGGCCACAGCACGCCGGTCGCGCGTACGACTCAGGACAGCCGCCAGCCCGCTGGCTCCTCCTCCCAGGGCGCAGGGTCAGCCACTGCTACTGGGGGTTCTGTGGGTGCTGGGGCGGGTGCTGTTGGCAGGGGGACGCCGAGTACAGGTACCAGTCGGTCGTCGAAGCCGTCGACGCCGTTCACCCAGGCGATACAACAACTCATGGGCCTTCCTGGTGAGTTTCTTGTGCTGCTTAAATTGCAGACTGGGAGGTGAGGGGACGGAGCTGGGTTGGAGGGCAAAGTGCCAGGCTGCACGTATGTTCAGGGTGGCACTCTAGGGTGAGCAGTGTTCTGTACATTGAGCAGCTCAAGCCCATGACGCTGCTCGGTGAGTGGCAGGGCGGAACGGGGTTGGAGGACAAAGTGCCAGGCTGCACGTATGTTTAGGGTGGCACTCTAGGGTGAGCAGTGTTCTGTACATTGAGCAGCTCAAGCCCATGACGCTGCTCGGTGAGTGGCAGGGCGGAACGGGGTTGGAGGACAAAGTGCCAGGCTTAGAGTATTGCAGGGCAGCACCCTAGGGTTAGCGCTGTGCTGTAAGCTGCCAGCTGCTCTTTGGCGTGGGTTGAGGGGCAGGCAGCAAGGGCAGGAAGAAGGCACTTAAGACAAACAATTTGCGCATAGCAGCCGTGCACTTGTTGCAATCTCCTCAGCGGCTGCGACCTGACAGTTGCAGTGCACTCAAGCTTGGCGCCATTGCAGCAGGCACTCAATGCCTCCCCCACCTTCCCTTTATTCAAGCAGCCCCGCTTGTTACCACGCCCCGCTTGTGATCCAAACACACCCAGGCTCGGTGCCTTTGCAGCAATTAACTCAGTGCATCCCTCGTCTTTCCCTCTCCTCACCAAACCCCGTTTCATGACCATTGAATGTACACAGGCTCGGCACCGCTGCAGCAGGCGCGTGCGGCGCTCGCAGCCCGCGGTGCTGCGGGACGCCTGAGCGTCGAAGAGCAGCAGCTGCTGCAGTCGCTGGGTAGGCTTGATGGAGCGCTGCTAGGGCGCGTGGCGGCGGCGGCAGCGGCGGCGGCAGGGCTACCGGATGGTGGGCAGCAGCCGGGAAGCACGCGGTCCCGACCGGGGGCGGGGGCGGCGGCTGGGCAGAAGCAGCGGGTCGGGGCGAGGACTCCCACGTCACAGCAGGGCACGCCCGCGTCTGGAGGCAAGGCCAGGGACGTGGCTAGAGGGGCAGCGGCGGGGGTAGGGGCAGCGGCAGGCAAGGGCGTCAGGGCGGGGGCTAGGGACCCCACTGCTCTGACCAACAGCTTCCAGCAGGTCGCTCTGCGGGACTCGATCGAGCGCCTGGATGAGCAGCTGACGGCTCTGCAGCGGCGCATGAAGGGTGGGTACGCTGTGTGCGCGCGCAGGGGTGGCAGCGGGTGTGCATTGCTGTGCAAAGTGTGAGGAGGTGTGGGGCACGTTCGGATGGCACCATCCAATGTTTTTGCAGAGCAGAGTACTGACAAAGCAGAGAGTTGTCAGGGCAGCCAATTTGCAGGGCAGGGCACTGGCAGCGGTAAGGCGGGGTCGGGGTGTCTGTGTGCGTGCCTGTGTGTGGTCCTGCACCTGTGTGCTCCTAGGCAGCCACGATAAAGGTAACATACAGAGATCCAGTCCAATGACATACCAGCGACCATGTATTTATTCATGCCTCCTGCGCCATTGCATGCTTACAGAGCGTGCCGCCCACGTTGGTGTGGAAGACCCGGACCAAGTGATTGAGCGCCTCACGCCGAGAGGGGGCCAAACTGCCCATGCCCGCGCCACACCCCGCGCCCCTGCCATCCCCTTGGGTCGTCAGGGCTTGGGCTCAGCCGCTGCAACACCGGGGGCGGGGGCGGGGCAGGGGGCAGGGGGCAGGGTGGCGGCCAAGTCCAAAACCCCAACTCCGAACAAGGCCAAGGCGCTGCGGGACGAGCGACAGGCACAGATGCTTAACAGGGTCGGGGCAGGGCCAGGGGTGGGTGGGGTGGGCGGCCCTGCAGTGCAGCAGCAGGTGCGCTCCGCCCCACCTGCTCAGCCGTTCAGCCCAGGGGCAGGGTTGATGGGGGTTGGAGGTGGGGCTTGTTATGCCGGGGAGGGTGGATTGGGCTCCCTTCGACCCCGCGCCATGTCCTCAGGCATGCCGCCCTCCTTTGGCCCCTCATCCCAGCTAGGAGGTGTCGGAGGTGTGGGGCTGTACGGCCAGCCCAGCCCAGCCGGCGCCTTCCAGCCTCCGACCGCTGCATGGGAAGAGGTCTCGCTTGCCATGGCGTCGCCGGTCGCCACCCCACACTTCCCACACCAGGGGGGGTTCACACCCACCCATGGCCAGGCCATGCAGCTGCCCTCCCTGCCCGTGCTGGGTTCGCCGCACCCCATGATGGCACCACATGTGCAGCAGTCACCTGCTGCACAGCCTCCACAGGTGTCGCTGGGCCAGTACCCCAGTGCAGTATGGCAGCAACAGCCGCAGCAACAGCCGCAACAGCCGCAACAGCAGCAACAGCAGCAACAGCAGGTGGTGTATGTGCCAATGCTGACGCCTGATGGTCAGGTCGCGTATGTGCCCCAGGTGGTGCCGCTGCAACAGGTGCAGCAGCAGCCTGTTGCGCAACAACAGCAGCAGTCGATGCAGCACCAACCATCGGCGCTGTCAGGGCCCAACCTGTACTCCTTCCACGTTGGCGGGGCTGCTGAAGCAACACCTGCTCACACCCCTCAGCAACACCTGCAGCAACAGCAGCAGCAACAACATGCAGTCCAGGGTCAGGGGTGGCAGCAAAGCACGCACTCTGCAAGCCCCAGCGTGCAAGCAGGACAGCCTTTTGCAGCCCAGCTGAACCAACTGCAGCCGCCCCATTCGCAAGGCCAGCCATTTGTGGGCCAGCCATCTCGTGCCCAGCCATCTTACAACCAGTACGATCAGCAGCCCCATGTGCAGGCTAGCACTCAGCCCGTGGCAACGCAAGCGCAGGTGCCCAGCCAAGGGGATGGCGTGATCAAGGCTTTCAACCTTGATGTGCTGCTGTCGTAGTGATGAGTGTACAGCAGTTTGTGCTTGATGCAGTGCTCCAAACACTTCTTGCGCCTGTCTTTTCTCAAACCTTTCATTCCTTTGGTTGTGGCACCAGCGCACGCCAAGACTGCAGAGCAGACATGGAGGGGGACACCGAAAGGGCGCGGGGGCGGGGCGACTTTGGTATCGCCCCCGTGTTCTCCCCTTGCTATAGCAAGGTTAGCTAACACCGACGCTTTTGCCTTGCGTCTATCTGCATTTGAATGTTGTGGTTACTGTGATTCCTTAAATTTGTGTGCTGTATGAGTAGCGGTGCCTAATGCTTGCATATCCCCTGACAGCGCACCTAGCTGCGGCACTGGCAGGCCCTGGTCAGCCATGGCTGCAATTGGAAGGCCAAGGCAGTACAAGATTCCAGGTGTTGGCAGGTAGGTCCGCGGCACTGCGCCCTGAGCTGGCCACTGCTGGGACGAAGAGCTTAATCAAGCCCTAGCGGTGGCGAGTGGTGCGAACGAAGCCTCATTAGGGCCTCTCAGCGTAGGCACGCGCCTGCGTTGCAAGCCTACAAATATCAAGGAGCCAAGCCTCAAGGCCAGGCTTGTTGATGTGAGCCGCTGCAGACAGGAAGGAGCGAATGCAACGCAGTGCTTGTAAAGTAGCACCGGTGCCGAACCAATCATCTGGCCCACACCAGAAAATGTTAATGGGAGCGACCACTGTCACCAAGCATCAGTGTGCGTAGGTAAGCAGCTGGGCCCTCACTGCCACGGCATCTAGGCCAAGTTCACAGTTTAGGGCTGTTGCAGGGCATATACATAGCTTGTAGCATGCTTTAGCACCGCCGCGTAACTGGCTCAGGCAGATGACATCTGCAAGTGCTGGCGGGCTACAGCAAGTAGGCAATGAACACACGTCCATGTCCTTTGGAAAACTGACTGCCGACAACTGCGGCTCAAGAGAAAGGAAGGCGACCGCTGCACTCACAGTGCTCAACGCTACTGCACATTGCAAAGCACGTGTGCCGGCATGGCCAGCTGGATGCAGCCGGATGCTGCAGCATCACCAGTCTGTGCACTGCCAGCTGCTCTGCCGGCACACCTGTGCGGTGCAGTCAACCTGCACTGAAAGGCATCACGCCTTGCGCCAACCTCGCTCATCCAGCAGCGTCTCAATGCGTGTCTTGACATCGTCGCGCACCTACAGCGGCGCAGGGGCAAGTACATGGGTGTCATGAAGGCTGCAGTGCGCCCTGACCATACAGGAGCGGTCCAGAGCAGCCTCAGAACCCATACCAATGAAGGAATGTGCTGCGCCTGCAGCACTGGCCCAGACGTGCCAAGCAGGGCTTCGTCGAAGTCCCTGACAGAGCATTGCACCCTGTCCCAGCGCACCTCCTCCATGCGCTTCATGTAAAATGACCTACCTAGCACGTTTCTACTACCTACCTCCTCAATAGTTAGAACCTACTACCTACTTCCTCACTGGGCTTGCCCTTGGGGTCCACCAACGGCCAGCCCAGGATCTGCAGGCCTTGCACGTACGGTCACTTCTCGCCGCAGCCCATGGTAACAAGCAGGGACGCGCCCTTGCACAGCTCCTCAGTCAGCTTCTGTGGCGTGCGGCCAGACACGTCGATGCCCAGCTCCTGCATGGCCAGCACCATCTCCGGGTGCACGTGGTGGCCTGGCATGGGCACATGGCGTGAGCATGTGCTGACCAGCTACCCCGCAGCCCAGACGCAGGCCAAGCTGCGTGCACAAGGACGCAAGCGTCCGTCACCTGGCTCAGCGCCCGCTGATACGCACACGGCCTTCTCAGGGTCCGCCAGCAGCTCATACATGGTGGCGGACATTTGGGAGCGTTGTGGATGCACGTGAAGATGACCAGCTGCGGAGACGCCATTTTGACGATGCTGTCGGCCTGCCAACACCACCTGCATTGATGGTTAAGTGCAACATCGATGCCCATGCCGTATGCCGTTGCCCCGGCAGGGTGGCGCGCCCAAGGCCAGTAACTTGCATCTGCGCCTACACCACGGGGCGCGCGCTAAACTAGGATGACCTACAAACTGTGCTGCTGGAGTGCAAGCTGAGAAACGCTCACCTCGGTGGTGTTTCCAGCGAGGGCCTGCGCTGCAGGGGAGCATGAGGTGCCTGCCTACTGCGACGCTAAGCGCAGGGCTTATGGATTGTAAGAAGACACCGTGCAACATGTACAGACAACAGTACGCGCATCCGTCTGCACTGCAGACCTCCACAAATTTCAGGCCCCACAGCAAGCGACGGCAGACACCTGAATGGCAGCGGCGCAGTTTTCAGCCCCATGCCGCTTGCTAGCTGTCACCAGCATCTGGTGATCAAAGCGAAGAATAGCAGCTGCAGGCATGCGTTTGGTGGACAACCGCGCAAATAGTACAAAGTCAAACAGGGTCAACATGAAGAGAAGGAAATTTGATTTCATGTCAAAAACAGTGGCAAATAAAATGCAGCTCACACTTTGATAAGCTCCCTTTTGTTTGTTGAAAAATGCTTCAGCAGCCAGATGAGCAGCTGGGAGCACACTGCTTTTCAGAGCCGGTGACCCTGCTCCCCCGCGCTTTCTGGACAAGCTGGGGGGGCATCAGAGACTCCCCCGCCACGCAAAGAAGATGCATCAGGGGCTCTGATTGAACTCGCTCTATACCCTGCGCTCCGTCCGAGGGCCCCGCCCAGGCCCTTGATAGCAAGTTACGTAACTTGCTGTATGCGCAGCGTATACGCAGCGCCAGAGCAGGAGCGAAGCATGAAAAACTTGTCAGTGCCCCGAGCCCGCCTCCCTGTCATTCACAAACCCGAAGGACCCAAGATGCATCTTAGGGGGGCAGGGTTGAGATCAGAACGTCGCTCAGTAACCAGCACCCTCCTTGCCGCTGAACGCAAGCTGGGAGGGATCAAAGCCGGGGGGCAACCTGGCTGCAGCGTCAAGCCCCGGCGACAGCATCGACTGATAAGACCCAGGCGGCAGCAGGCCCGCAGCCGCCAGCGCCGCTGCCGCCCTCGCCCTGTCCGCATCAGGCCGGAGCCGCGGCCCCAGGACGACGTCGGCGGCCTGCTGCTGCCGCATGCCCTGCACCATGGCTGCAACCGCAGCGCCCATCTCCTCCTTGTGCAACCTCAGCGCCGCCAAGTCCTCTCGTGCCTGTCGGTTGCCCGGCTCCAGGCGAAGCACCTCCTTGAGGTCGCGCTCAGCGTCATCTTGACGTTGAAGTGCGTCTCGTGCCGCCGCGTGTCGAAGCAGCGCTTTGACGCGGTCCTTCTCGGGCAGGTCTTGGAAGTTGTCGAGAAGACGCAGGGAGGCAGGGTGTTGATAGTGATGGCTTCAGCTGAAGACCTGGGGTCTTTGAAGTGCCTTCTGGTTGCTGGAAGCAGGGTTTAGGGCACGTCATATGACGACCATGCATGGTCGTGCGTAGCTACGAAAGTCCTGGGAAAGTCCCTGCCACTGCTCCTCCACGCTCAGTGCCTGCGCAGCCGCCACCGCCGCTCTGATGAACTGGCGCAGCACTCCGCATCCCGCTCCGCTTTTTTGTCCCTATCCTTGTCGCCCTGGCCCTGGTCCCCACGGGCCCCCGCCTGCCGCTTGACCTGGGGGAGGTGGAGGCAGAGGCCTCTGCCTCCACCTCCCCCAAGTGTTGCTCGCCAGGAACTGTACCAGCTGTACCGCCCTCGCCCAACGCAGAATCACCTTCTTAATTGCCGAATAGCGATGCGGGTAGGAGATCTGGGGCGCACAGCTCAAAGAGGTCCTGGGCAACAAAAACTCGAGCAACTCCCTGCGCAGGTTGGCACTGGGGGGGTGGGTGTCAGGGCATCATGTTGGGTATAGGGTGCCCTGCAACAGTTCATGGGAAACAGGGACCGCAGCACAAAGGGATCATGGGCGACAACAAAGTTGAGAATCTCATCGCGCAGGTTGGCGCTGCCTGCGCCACACAACAGATGGGCAGGTTGATGGGGAAAGTGGAGTCAGGACGGTGTGGCGAGCATTGGCTGCCGCTGGGCTGGGCTGGTGCGGAGCAGTCATGGCTACCGCGGTAGCCGCGGTCGGCCGATGTGCTTTCAGGCAGAACGCTTCGCCTGCGCTGCTAGTTGCTGCACCAGTGGAAGGTAGGGGTGGTGTGCCCGGTGCCTAAAAAGCAGGGGGCAGTAGAAAAGGATGATCATGGGGGGGTTGTTGTTGGGACAGCCCTGTCAAAGCTATAATCACAGGTGTTGCTTTATAGGTTGGACGACTGGGCCGAGAAGTATGGGGTGAGGGCAAAGGGGCAGTTTGGGGTTAGGAAGGGCAGAGGTACTAAGGACGCGACGCTGGTGTTGCAACACGTGGAGGAGACGTATGGGCAGAACAGGAGTCCAGTTTATACAGCGTTTGTAGACTTTAAGAAGGCGTATGACAGCGTAGATAGAGGGGTACTGTGGCACTGTCTTGAGCAGTTGGGTGTTAGGGCAGGATGCTAGCAGCCTTGAAAGACATGTATGGGGAGGTGAAGCTCAGGGTCCGGGCTGGAGGGGATTTTTGAGGGGAGTTCAGGTCAGGCAGAGGGGTGAAGCAGGGCGATCCGCTCTCGCCGCTGTTGTTTGGGCTGTTGTTGGAGCGTATTGTGAGGGTCTTTAATGAGGACTTGAACGGGTATGGGGTCGGCGTGGGATCGAGCAGGGTGTCCATGCTGCTATATGCAGATGACCTCGCCATCACGGGGGAGGATGCGGGGACGGTGCAGAGGGCCTTACACTTGCTCTCCAGGTGTTGCAGCTGCTTGCGCATGGAAGTTTATGTGAGCAAGACTGTGGGGATGGTGCTGAACCCTAGGTTTCACCGGGGGCCAGCAGTGAATTGGAGTTACAATGCTCAGCAGGTGGAGATGGTGGATTCTTTCAAGTACTTGGGCACGGTGATTGAGGCAAGGGGTGGGGTGGGCAAGGCATATAGGCAGAAGCGAAGCGTTTGCCCGTCGAGCGCTTTATGGAGCGTTGAGGAAGGTGGGAGTAGTTGGTATGAAAAGTGTGGACATGAAGTTGTACCTGTTCCAAGCTTTGGTGAGACCGGTGCTCGATTTTGGGGCTGCGGTGTGGGGAATCGAACGCTGATCTGGTTTGCCGGTGGGTCTCTTGTCCTTGTTGGTTCTGGTGTGTGCGCGTCTTCTGAGCTACATCAGCTACTCCAGCATAGAGGCCTGACATCAGTGGCAGTTGTAGGTAGCAGCGTTTCCGAGTTTTGACATGAGAAGCCTCCACACCGAACAGCGGAGTGGAGGTAAAGTGTGCCAAGTGTACACAGAAGCCGCCGCACCGAACAGCGCGGGTGGAGGTAAAGTGTGCCAAGTGTACACAGAAGCCGCCGCACCGAACAGCGCGGGTGGCGGCGAGTTCTTGTTGTGTTTTCAGTTTGATTTATTCCTATCTGTTGTTCGCAGATTGTGAGGTAACCTTGTTTCCAGATCGCCTCCGCTGTCCTTAAACGGCCAGTTGGTAAGGGGCTAACGCCTTGTGTAGGCTCTCTGGGAACATGGTTTTGCTAATCCTACTTTTCGTCTGATGAGTAGGGGTCCTTTGTGCCCTTGCGGCGCCCTGCGGACTGTAAAATGGCCTACCAGTGGATGCTCGCGAGCTAGCTAGAAATGACGCAGCAACTCCTGGTGATGTGGGCAATGGGCAATGGTGCAGTAGCGCGCAAGCCATTAAATTAGCGCCTCAACTCGATTTGTTTGACGCCAATTTCCATAGCAAAAACTGTTGTTACAATTTGATAAAGAAAGGAGAGCGAATGCATCCTATGTCAGGTGGCTTTGGCGACATACTGCGCTCAAGTCCCAGGTGTCCACAGTGATTTCAGTGCCTCAACCCCAAGCAACATGCAAGAAATGCTCAAGCACCGCAATCAGTGCAATCCGTCAGACATGCAAGTGTCCTCCCACCAGGCAGCGTGGCCTAGGAAAGCTGTGTACTGAACAGGCTGCCAACGTACAGCATCAGGGCTGCTGCATCAGTCAGCATGTGCGTACAAGCCACACGCCCAGCAGTTGCTTCAGGAGGTTGTTCTCCAGTCCCAGGAGAGCACACAGCCCGATGAGTCACCTACCCTGCGCTGCTTGGCGCGGCTCAAGCTGCAGGTGCATCATCTGCAGCTGCAGCGACAGCATCCCCATTGGATGCCGGCTGCTCTGCCTGGGGCGCTTCTGCAGCCGCTGCTGCAGCGGGCTCTGCAGGGACAGAGATGGCAGCTGCCTGTGCTGTGGCCTCCAGCGCCGCGGCTGGGGCAACTGCTGCAGTCGCTGGTGCAGGTACTGCTGCAGCTGGCGCCGGAGCAGTAGCTGCAGGTGCAGGTACTGCTGCAGCTGGCGCCGGAGCAGTAGCTGTAGGGGCAGGAGCAGCCGTAACAGGCGCCGCTGCCGGAACTGCTGCAGCAAAAGACGCAGGGGCGGCCTGGGCGGCGGCTGCAGCCGCTGCTACAGCCGCATGGTGCTGCTGCGCCGCCACAGCTTGCTGCTGTTGGTGCTGAGCAAGGTTTTTCTGCAGCGCTGCCTGTGCCGCCTGCGCTGCCATCGCCCACTGCACCGCCTGTGCATTCTGAGCTGTCTGACCCTGGTTGAGTAAGTTGTAGATCTGAGCCGCCAGCGGCGCCTGGGCTGCAGCGGCAGCAGCACCATACTGCGCCATGCCCATCTGCGGCATGGCGCCCGCACCCTGCAGCAGGCTATGCATGCCCATGGCCGGCTGCACTGCGTTCATGGGCACAAAGCCAGGGGCGGCAGGCGCCGCCGCACCTGTAGCAGGTGCGCCTGGCTGGCCTGGCAGCGGGTTCTTGCGCGGACGACCCCTTGGCCGCTTAGCAGGTGGCTCTCCGCCAGCTCCCTGCTGGTACTGGTAACCTGAGGAGGAGCGGCTGCCGCCAGGGCGCTCCTCCGGGTCCGGCTCGCCGCCGCCGTCCTCGTCTTCCAGCTCGTCATCGCGCATCTCAATGTAATCATCGCTCAGCTTCTTGGGCTTGCGAGCACGTGAGCTGCGGCGGACGGGGCCATCGTCACTGCACACACA
This sequence comes from Chlamydomonas urium, assembly GCA_039880955.1. NCBI lineage: Eukaryota > Viridiplantae > Chlorophyta > Chlorophyceae > Chlamydomonadales > Chlamydomonadaceae > Chlamydomonas > Chlamydomonas urium. The sequence continues at coordinate 16,053 of JAWZTI010000100.1, read as the reverse complement.
GCATGGGAATGGGCATGGCAACGGTTTTTGCATGGCAGCGTGCCAAGGTACACCTGCGGTCACTCCAGCACTTGCATGCATTGTCTGCCTGAATCACTTCGTGCTGCTGCGTGCTGCAAGTCTAAAACCCCTTGCGCACGGAGTCGGGGCATGCTTTGAATGCGCCCTGGTCAACCCTCTGTCAGGCAGCGCGCCTTGCGCCTTTGCGGTCAATCAGCACGTGGGCTGGTTGTTGTTTCGACTGCCTGACGCGCTCCCACGGCTGCATGGCCTTTGGGTGCGGAGCATTGACCAACGAGGTTGGACACCCAGCACCCTTCCTGCATGCATGGACTCACCCGCCTCCACGGCCATAGAAGTCGTCCATATTGCCTGCTTTTCTGCGCTGCGCCTGACGCTGCCAAACGCCGCAAAAGGAGTGGTCGATGTGGTCGATGTACGCTACGTGGTACAGCAGCTGAGCGACCAAATACAACCACGCGCAAAAAACACGGATCCACTGATTGCTGGCTGACCCAAGGCAGCCGTTCAGCAAGAAGTATGGGAGGTGTGAAGCACATAAATGGAGCCCGCACCCACGCCACAGCAGAATAGCCTGATGGCAGCGTTGGACGTAGCATCGCTGCAGCGTGAGCTGGATGATCTGCGAAAGGAGCGGTTCGAGGTAGGTGTTGCACATGCTGGCTTGAAGCCCAACGTGCCCCTGCTCTCATGCGATCACCGGCTTGCAATACAGGCTCGCGAGCGGCTGAACGCGGCCAGGTTCGGGCCTCCTGGCGGGCCTGGGCGGCCTGGCGAGGGCCCCCCAGCCAACAGCAGGACCATGGCACCACCAGCTGGGCCTGGCTTGCGTCCAGGGCCATGGGACAGGCACGGCCCCAGGCAGGGCACACGGGAGCCTGCAGGCGGGCGAGGCTTTGGTGATGTGAGGGGCCCGCCGCCACCGCATGGAGGTGGGCCAGGGCCTCGCAGCTCCGTGTTTGCGCGCCTGTCGTCAGGCATGCCTGCACCCCTGGATCGGGGGCCAGAGCCGAGGCGCATGGGCAGCAGTGGCATGGGTGACGATCGGCCAGGCAGCAGCTCCTTGGACCGGCGGAGAAGCAGCCAGGTGTGCAATGGGCAGGGGGGCAGGCCATGGATCGCTCTTGGGTGGCTGCATTAGCTGGTTGGCTCTGCATGTGGATTTTGCATCTGCTCTAATTCGCCATATTAGAGGCAGGCAGCATTGCAAGAGTTCTTTTGATGGCTCACCTCCTGACGATACCTATGCCTGTCCCGTTGCATCATCAGGACTTAGAAGCGCCCGTGCCCACACCCCGCAGCAGGCGTGTGCTGTCAGCGGTGGCAGTAGCTGCAGAGCCGTCAGCAGACGATGGACAGGTAGGCAGGTGCTTGGTGCCAGGGAGATGAGGTCTTGGAGAGATCGACCAAAGCCATGGCCTTGGGCACTCTGTTTCAAGCCTGTAGGCGTTTCGTACATCCTGTAAATGCATCAAGTTGCCCATGGCTTTGTTCTGCTCTGGCTGCGCCCAGGGGGACGATGACAACAAGCCAGGGACGGCTGCAGAGGCAGGTGCGGCAGGTCCTGCGATGGCTGGAAGCAAGCGCCCAGGGGAGGCGGGGCTGGAGGAGGACGGAGGCATGCGCAAGCGCAATCGCCGCATGTTTGGAGCGCTGCTGGGCACGCTGCAGAAGTTCAGGTGAGGTTGTTGACGATTGACAGATGCTTTACTTGTGAAACCGTGCGGGCTGCTAACGAGGTGCAAGCAAGGCTTCTGTGTCAGGAATCATGTGTATTGGGGACGACAATACTGCTTGGCAAGCTGCACAGGCTCAGGCTCAAGGCTGGAGGCTGGCAAGGTGTTTGGCTGCATATCAACAGGCCTTGTCATCGCTCGTGAGCAGGGAGGAGGACAAGCAGTTTCAGTCAAGCGACACTGCGCAGCGGCGGCAGGAGATGCAGCGCAAGGCGGAAGAGCGCGCGCGCGAGGAGAGCGAGAAGCTGCGCAAGGCAGCGGCAGAGACGCGAGCAAAGCAGGTAGGAAAGCCACGTGAATTATCAGGGCAGCGTGGAGGGCCCGGGGGCAGTGGAGGAGGGCGGTGAAGCGCTTTGCAGAGTTGCTGCTATGGGCCGTGCTTGGGCTGAGCAATTGCCCTCCACAGCCTGCCTGGCGGTGGATAGCTTCAACCTGCCAGACTTGCCATGGACGGCTTGCTTCAACACCCCTTGATCCACCTTGATGCTGATGTTGCCCATTCAATCACTCCTTGATCCACCTTGATGCTGATGTTGCCCATTCAATCACTTCGGTATCGCTGTTCTCCTCCTCGCCTGCATGCAGCGCCAAGCAGACATTGACAAGCTGCAGACGGTCAACCTAGCTGCCGACTTGAAGGTGCTGGAGATCATGTACGCAAAGAAGATCCAGCGGCGGGAGCAGCTGGGCAAGTTCCTGTGCACCAAGGTGTGTGGCCTCCAGCAGTGTGCAAACATCAGAACCTTTCTTGGTCATGTCAATTGTAGTGCTGAAGGTCGTCGATGCGTGATGTGGTGATGGTGCTCCGTGCGCTTAGGTGACAGGTTGTTGTTGTGGCCTGACGTTGGCTGCTGCCTGCCTTCCAACCCTGCTTCCAGACGTCGCCGGCGGTGTTCTGGCGGCCCGCGGAGCCGTGCGACGCGACAAACAAGCTGGCTGAGCAGCAGGCACAGGAGCTGGAACAGTGGAAGGTGCAGTTTGGGAGAGTTTGCTTTGTGCAACATCATGATGTAGCATGATGTGATCATGGGTGAGGCTGGCAGCGAGTTTGGCAGCGGTGGTGCTGACGCACACGTCATGCTTGCTGCTTTCCAACATTCAACCTGGCGTTTTCCTTTGTTGTGTCATGGCTTATCAGGCGGACATGCTGGCTGAGCTTGAGCGTGAGAAGGAGGGCGTCAAGCAGCGTGCGGCGCAGCGTCAGGAGGAGGCAGCAAAGCGGCGACAGCAGGTTATGGAGGCTAGGAATGCGCGGGCAGGACAAGGCGCAGCGGGTGAAGGAGGCGCAGAGGGCAAGCAGGAGGAGGACGGGGAGCACGAAGAGTTGGAAGGTGAGAGCTGCACGGGATGGCTGGATGACTGGTGAGGCATCAGACACAGGGGAGCTTGCATGTTGGTGGCTGGGGACAGGGGGCAAGAGCAAGACATGTAGGCAGGAGCAGGCTGCGTTGCGATAGGCTTATGCATGTATACAAATATGCTGGCTCCTGCTGCAGCCTGGCGAACTGACTGTGTACCCGCCACGCCCTGGTTGTGTGATGCTTGGAACAGCTGGGGAGTACGATGCGGAGCATGAAGCTGAGGAGCGCGGCCAGGGCAAAGCAGGCACCTCGGGCCGCTCTGATGCAGAGGCCAATGGTCAGGTGGAGGAGGCGGAGGCATTGGCAGGTGCAAAGGCAATGGAGGAGGACAGTCATGAGCAGCCGCAACAGGAGGAGGAGGAGGAGGAGGAGGACGAGCAGCAAGAGGTCAAGCCTTCCAAGGACGCGGACACGGTGGAAGATCTGCTTGCAGACTGATGGGAAGAGTGGACAGTTTTCTAGTGTCGAAACGGAGGGCAATCCTTGAAGGCCCTTGGTCAGTTGTGAAACTAGGCCTGCAATAAGCGGGTACCATTGGCGCAGACATTCAGGATTCTTACACTGGGGAACAGCTAGGGCCGCTGGGCCTGGCTGCTGAGTATGTTTGGCTGGTAGTGGATGGAACTGTTCGCCTTTGCACCAGCAATTGATGACCAGGTAGACCTGGGTCTGGGACCCAGAGAAAATCTGCAAAGGCCACTGACAAGGGTCCTGGTGTTCATGAATTGGTTTTGGCTGCCTTGCCGCGCTTAAGCAGAAGAACGAAAGCTTTCGTTCCCTTTCCCAGTACTTGATGTAACCGACAGTGACCTACCATTCTGTGCTGCTGCGGCAGCCCGGCCCTGGCATTCCCGCCCCCAACTGGCGCATAGGATGGAACTGACTGATCACACAGCTGAACAACGCCAGGGGCCCTGAGTCACTCGGGGGTGTCTAAGCAAGGCTGGCTTTGGGTGGTGCCCAACCAGCGGTCATGACCGTGATAAGCTACGTACTTTGATACGCCCCGACATCAGAGGCCGTCCTTGAGACTTCCTTCGGAACGTGAGCCACGACTGCTGCGGTTGCAACGAGCTCAATTGAGCAAGCAGCTCTGGTCAAGTCGCAGCTCATATCTTCAAAATTGCTGCCGCCAGCACCATAGCAGTGGCCAGCACACACGCCGAGCTGAAAAGTCCCTGGCCGTGTACCGCTGCTGCCTACTTGATCCTCTGGCCGTGTGCCTCTGCTGCCTCCTTCATCAACCCTGCTACCTCAGTCATCCCCCGGCCGTGCGCCTCTGCTGCGTCCTTCATCCTCATGGAGATTTGCTTTGAATTGTCATGCAGCACCTCCTTGATGACGCTTATTCCCTTGTCGGCGTTGTTGCTCATCACCTCGATCAAAGCATAACCCGCCAGGCTACTGCAGCCCACCATGCTGACCACCGCAAACGGCAAGGACCCGAACCTGAATACGTTCCGGAAGCGGCCATCCTTTCCAGTGTTCGCAGGGCCCCCGGTGAGTGCCAACCTGCCACCTCCTGCGCCTGCAGACCCGCCGCCGGCCTGCAGCACCAACGCTGGGTTCGGAACGCGCCCATCTCTTGCATTGCACATGGCACGGCATGGTGGTGGGGGCAGGCAGTGTGGGTGTGGGTGGCTGGGGTGGTTGGGCAGGCTGCAGCTGACCACTAGGTGCGTCGGGATGTTGCAGCAATATGCTGCCACGGCCGCAGCGTTGATGCACAAAGTGGAGCTTGGCCACGCGAGAGGATACAAACGCCGCGAAAGATTCACGGTGTACACGCAAAGCAAAACCGGCTGAGCAAACAGAAAGGGAGACTTCGTCCGTGCTGCGCAGCGCGGCCCTGCAGTGTTTCCCAGCAGCAGGGCAAGGCCAGCAAGGAAATATCGCGCGCGCATCCAGAGTGCGTTCGTTGGATTCGCAGGTTGTGTTTCACAAAGCAGGAAGAAACCGCAGGCTACACGATCAGGTACAGCGCGCGTGCCGGGGACAGCACAGGCGCCAGCGCTGGCGGCATGGCTGCGCCCCAAGTGGCCATGGCACGCCCTGCGGAGCCTGGCTGCGGCTGTTCCAGCCCCGCCGTTGAGCGTGCGGCAACGGCAAGCGGGCTAAGTAGGCTAAGCAGGCTGCGGCCTTAGCCTCGCCGCTGCCGACATCGACGTCCATGGCGCCGATATAGTGGCCGGTGCCCGCAGCAGCAGCTCCCTGGCCCATGGCTGCCAGGTGCTCGATCTCCAAGCCCAGCTGCACGCAAGGTACAGTGCGTTCACCATGATCATCTGCACGTCTGCGTTGATATCATCGGAGCTGGGAGCGGCCCCAGCGGCTGTACGCCGTGCCCTGCGGCGCACTGGGCTGGATGCAGGGCAGCCAGCCGCGGAAGGATTCGACGCTCGCATCGAGCTTGGGGTGCAGGTGGGCCGGGCCCAGGATGGGCGCAAGTTTGTTTAAAGTTTGTTTAAACAGCGGTACCAATAGTCAGCTAGCTGAACCGCGACGCAAGCCACCGGTCGGGGTTGATGAGATGACGGGCTGCGCCGCCGCAGCTGGCGCAGGGGCGGGGCAGCCGCAGCAGGCATGGGCGCGAACTTGACTGGTAGCTCTCACGTCTCAGAGGGCGATATATAGCAGGACGCGAGGCAGCAGCACTTTGGTGCCGGCTTGCCCACCGGTCATGATGGTTGCCTTGATCACGCGCTGCTTCATTTCGCGCATGCCATGGCCACTGGTCAGGCCTGAAAGACAGTGGGGCAGAGGGTGGGCGCACAGGTTAGACAGGTGTCGGAGCAAAGCACGGTCGTGGCAGTGCTGCGGCTGCCGCTCCTTGGAGGTGTGAGGTGCGAGGTGTGAGGCCTCCCTCCACCTCCCACCCTGCCTTGCCCTGCTGCCATGGCCAGGCCGACCTCACCTGAGGCAAAGTTGAGGTTGCGCAGATGCAGCAGAATGATGGGACAGCGCTGGGCTAGCCCTCCTTGAGGCGCAGCTCGTGCGGGGGCAGGCCCTGAGGTTCAGGAGCTCGCGGGGGTATAGCGCCTCGCTGATGCTGCTCAGCAGGGTAGTCGGCGCTCACGCACACGTGCAAGTGGCCCGTCATCGCCATGGTGATGGTGTCGTTAAGCTGCTGCATGGTACGCACCACTTGCTCCTTGGGGGTCAGGATCCGACGCTTGGACAGCGCGGCAGGGGAGCGTGCGTCGACGTCGCCCGCCAGGTTGCCAGACATGCACCCCACCTGGTCCTTAGCAGTCAGCAAAGACGCAGGCGCAGGGCCACGGATACGGCGCGACGAGCGGCGAAGCAAAGCAGAGGCTCAGCATGCGGCGGGCTGCCTGCCTGGTGGCCACCAGCAGCTGTTGGTGGCCACCACCGCCGCCAGGGTCATCCGCCTCCTCCTCCTACGCCCTCCTCATCATCCTCTGCTGCACCCCCCGCGTGTGCGCCCTCCTCGCCACCCTCCTCACCGCCCTTCCCGTCGCTGTTGGCCGCCGCCGCGGCAGTTGGGGCAGCGGTCCCGACGGCGATGGGGCCCCGAGGGCGACTGCAGCGTTGGCAGCGGCGGCTCGCGATCGGGCGCGCTGAGCAGGCTGACCCAGCCCTTGCTGCAGCACGTGAACGAGCCATCCCTCGTGCCTGCAGGCAGCAGGGACAGGCACAGGCAAGGCAGGCGGCTGGTGTCAGCTCAGCGTGCAAAGCAAGCGAAGCAGTCAGCCTCATCCTCATATGAGGCATTGACCGCCGGCCTCAAGACATACAGATGCAGAATGGCAAGCAGCAGAAGAAGAAGGCCTGCCACACGTCAAATACCATGTCCGATCTTGAAATTGGTGGGGTGAATCATGCCATGCACTGCGGCTTTCCTCAACGTGCCTGTTTCCCTGACGGCGGCGCTATGCGGCGGGGATCATGGGAGCCATATGGCGCTGGGTTGCAACGCATGCTCTGGGGCGCTCACGACGGTGGATTTTCATTTGGCTTGGCATTCAAAAGCCCCTGAAGGAGGTTGGACAGACAGAGGGGGTTGCAAGGTGCCACCAGAACTGGCGGAGGGGCGAAACTTGGGAAAGAGTGGCACAGAAGGAAACCACAGGCCTAGGAAGACAGGAAGAGAGGCTGAAAGGCACCCGTGCTCAAGCAGTGGGGGGGCAGCCCAAGGCCTCAAACTAGCAACCATATCACTAGCAGCACTGCTCCAAGGCGTAGCACAAGAGCGCTTCAGCAGCAAAGCAAGAACCAGCCAAGGGACCAAACTGGCCCGAGCTGCAAGGCAACTCCCATGCAACCCTCAGCTTACAGGAAACAAAACGTGAGCGTTACGTCAGAGGTCAAATTTAGGCCTGCTGCACAGCAGCGGCCATGTTCACAACAAAGCGCCTCGGCTTTTCCAGCCTGTCAGGCACATCTGCAAACCCCTGAAAAGGGTGGTCAGGCGAAACGCTCTCCCAACGCTGGTCCTTGAGCGGATAGTCATTAAGCATGACCCGTAGCCTCTCCCAAACGCCAAAGCATTTAACGCCGCAGCGCACACCGGCTCCCAAACACACTGGTGTGCCCCTTGAGGGTCCCGCAAAAGCCAAGCGCTATCCAGCGCCAGCGGCGCCCCCAACTTCAAAACATCCTGCAGCTGGTGAACCACATCCTTGGCTACCTCGCAGCACCAAAAGCAGTGCTCACGCCACTCATATGCTGGCTGGGGGGGGGCTGCCCTGCCTCGACTCGCTGCGCGCCATTCTGCTGCCCCAAAAAACCCTTCCGCCGCAGCGGAAGGGCAGTCGCCATCCGCACCGTCAGCCAGAGAGTAGGTCACCGGGGACCCAGGTGCAGAACAAGCCAGCCACCAAAGCCGGCAGACCCCCCACGAAGTCCATCCCACACACCTGTGCCACGGGGCCTTGCGCCGGGAAGGCACTACGCCCTACCCGCATCAGGCTCGAGCACAGGCCCCGCAGGATGTAGAGCAACGTACAAAGGTCTGCAACCGTGAAGAGGCCAGGCGCACCCACCCAATACCCAAACCCACACACCTGCTCTTGCCTGCGGGCGTGCAGCTGTGCGCGCAGGGTGGTGGGATCCTGATCATCCAGCTGCCACTTGACCGTGCGCTGATCCTGCCTGAGCTCTAGTTGCAGCAGGGGGTTACCCCAGAGAGGCATCTTAGGGGAAACCTCAGGTTGATGATGATGTGTTTTACAGTTGTTTAGGGCGCTGCGAGGGCGCATACAACCCCTGTCCCAAATGGGACAGGATTTACAGGCTCATGACCGAAAGTGGCTCGAAGGCCTTCCCCGCAAGCAGGGCACCCGAAGTCTAGAAACCATAACCGAAACAGGATCCTTCCGCAATGGGAATCGAATTCGTGACCTCTGGAAAAGTACCAGGGTACATCTGCCCTCTCTAGCAGTTTAACGTCGTGCTGAGGTTGCAGCAGCTCTGGTCGTACCCTGGATCCCCGTGGCGGCAGCAACCGCCACGGGAGCAAGGGCAGAGTACGCCGCCGGGCGCAGGCTGCGCAACTGCTGCGTAATCAGTGCAACCCACGAAGGCCGGGCCTTGTCAGTGCCAGAACCATTCTCGTTTTGCAACTCAACAAGGTCCCCAGCCAGCCAAACCACAAACTGCTTGGCGGGCAGCCTGACAAGCCCTGCACAAATGTCAGGCTAGTGGTGCACCGTGGGCGTGCACAAGGGCGCACTGTCGTGTGACTCACCTTGTACATGTCGGCCAGGGCGAGCAGCTCGGTTATCTGCTGCAGTGTCACGGTGATGGGCAGGCCTTACATGGATCGGATCAGAGCGGTTGCCACAGCAGGCGTGGCCTCCATCTTGACCTCTTGGTTGACCGCCTCGCTGCTGCCGCTCGTCCTCATGGCGGCAAAAACAGGACTGTCAAGGCCATAATCACCCTGTGCATTTGATATCGAAAGGACAGGACTGTCAAGGCCATAATCACCCTGTGCATTTGATATCGAAAGGACAGGACTGTCAAGGCCATAATCACCCTGTACATTTGATATCGAAAGGAAGGTGCACTTGGTGGTTTTGGAGCTGGCCTGCATTTACATTGGCCAAGACTTCCAGGAGAGCTGCCGTGCTCCTCAGTCCCACCTGTGTGTCCATGCAGCCTCGTGCCGTCCTTCAGCAGAATCTGGCAATTTCTGAAAGTGGCAGCTCCAAAAGCGCTGAAGCCCTGCGGACTGCCCTGCTGGCTGTTGCTAGTGCTCTGTGCCGCCACCGCGCTGGCAGCAGCCTGGGGTACCTGCAGGCTGACTGGCAGGCTCGGCCCTGTGTCCACACTGATGTTGATTGGCAGGGGTAGCACGCTGGTGATGGTCACTACAAGCTTCAGCTGCCCCCTGCTTGCAACCCGACCCCACACGCTGCGATAAATCTCAACCATGGGTGGCATCTGACTGGCAGCAGCGAACATCTTGCTCCCAGGGCACTGGCCATGCACTTGGCCATCCACAGAGGGAGAGGTTGTAGCAGACCTTGATGAATACAGGTGCGATGAGACCCTTCTGCAGCTCCAGGGCAGCGCAGACGCTTTCCTGGAAGTTGCTTGTGTTGGCTGCAGAGACCATGAGCTGGAACGTGTACCCCCCGGCCACAAAAGTTGGGCTGAGCTTGGGCTGTGAGATAGCACCCGCTGCGCCCCAGGCTGCCACAGGCAGCTGGAACGTGTAGCTGAACGGGATCACCGACTGAAACTGGAACATGGTCGAGCTAGTAGGTTGCGGAAGATGTTCGTCCCAGCGAGCCCGCTGAGTTGCGCATGGTGCCGAGGTGGCAATCCACACTTTCAGTGACCTGTATGATTCCAATTGTAACAAGCTTCCAAAACGTTCACCTTGACAAGTTGAACATAATCGGCGTAGGAGGTTGAACAGGAGAAGCGGGGTGATATGAATTGATGCACCAAAGCCGCTCAGGCATCACTGCAGCTGCTTTGTCAGCAGAGTTGTAAACATGTGCTGCTCAGCATCTGGCTCGTTCTTCAGCTGCTGCCTAAGCCCATCCTTGTCCGCAGCAATCATGTTCTCAAAGTCAACAATGTCCAGCAGCGCAGCCCAGTGCTGCCGCCGCTCTGCCTGCTCACGAAGCACCCATGCGTGATCTGCCTTTGCGCCCTCTGCTTAATGCCCAAGCCTTCAGCAGTGCAGCCACATCCTCCGCTGCCCAGGTAGCCTTGAAGGCTTCGCGGGTTGCCAGATGCTGCAGCCTGTGTGCCATGCAGGAGGATGGCACAAGCGTCGCAGCGTGTCCCACCAACTCAGCAAACTGCAGCGTGGCTTGGACCCGAAACTGATATGTCAACTTCTGCGACAGCGCTGCCAGGCGCAGCCTCACAGCAGGGATAACGCTGGCCAGGGCAGCCGCATTAAGCTGCCCATTGTACGCAGTCAGGCACTCAAGTGGTCCAGACTGTCATGCGAAGCGACCGCTGGGGCAGGGGAGGTGCTGCTGCTATCGCTGCTGCACTGCCGTTGCCCTTGGAGGGCCTCATGAGCTTCAGCACTGCTTGGTCACGAATTGTTGGCCTCCAGGCTGTACACTAGGGCGTACAGCTCCTCAACCAAAGCTGCCTGCAAGCACATTGCATCAAGGGACGCGCGTTTCAGCACCATTGATCGCACCAATCACAGCTTCTGGGTTTGACAGCAGACTGTTTGCTGTAGAGTCTGCTGTGCTACGTCCACCTGGTGGCAAGCGGCTGCAGTGTCGATGAGCCCATGCTTCCACTCTCAAATCGCTCCTTCTCACAAGCCACAACTTGCAGCTGCAGGTGTGATGAGCCCCACGGCAAAGTTCTGCAGGCTGACTCAGCAAGGGCGCTCCCTGCCCCCCCTCTCCTACACAATGCTCGCTCACCTGCTTGGCAAACAGCTGCAACGCTGCTGACCCTTCCACAAGGCTATCATCCTCCACCTTCACCAGCAAAGGTGCTGGCCGACCTCTCAGCGTGCCATCCCGCAGGTAGGCCGCCGCCGCCGTCTCTCGCTCCTGCATGGCCACAAGGAGTGTGCAAGCATGCATGAACAACCATAACTCAGTTGATGCATCAAAGGCCAAACAAAGGCAGCACATTGAACACAAGAACAAGGCAGCAGACCAAACAGGCAACAGAATATTGCGCGCCTTTCTGCAGGTAGGCCTTCTCATGTTGCCAGGTACCTTGATCACACATCAAGTCATCCTAGGAGTCCTAAGGTCATGAAAATGTTTCGATAAGAGCACGACGGCTCAGTTCCACTCACCGCCTCGGACAACTCCTGCACCTCTGGCCGCTGCTCCACCCAACGCGCCAGCAGCCCGTCCTCCTCCTCCATATCGCCACGATTTCCCACCCCTCCTCCTCCTGTCAAACTGGCCCCTGCTGCGCCCCTGCCCCTGCCCACATCCCCCCCGCTGGCGTCCCCTGCCTCGCCATAAGCAGATCCTGCCCCCAGCTCATCGCAACCAGCGTCTTGCCAGTCCTGTTCGCCATCGTCCTGCAAGCCGGCACCAGCGCCGCCGCTGCCGCCGCCAGCCATTTGCAAGCCAAGTCGCCGCTTTGAGTTTCGAAGGGCCGCCGCCACAAAGCGCTCCAGGCCAACAGCCTCGACTGCATCACCGGCGCCGCCAGCCCAGCCCCAGCCCAGCTGCGTGGCAGCTGCCGGGTGCGTAACCCCCATCTGCGCCAGCGCAAAGTAACATATCGACAGCCACACCGAGAACAGCTGGCGATTGATGTCCTTGAGCAGCAGCTCTGAGGGCGGCTGCGGCGTTGGTAACTGCCCCTCCGCGCCGCCGTCATCAGCCATTGCAAACAGCCGTCGCTGGCGGTTACTGGCGGCGGTTGTTGCTGCGGTGGTCGTGACGGAGGTCAGGGCCTGGGGATCGGCGGACGCGGGCTGTGAAACGGGCACCAGGGCGCCGCTATTGTAAAAGTCTGAGTCCTGCAGCTGCTGCAGGAGCTGAGGGGCGGTGAGGCCACGACCGTAGGCGAGAGCAGCGGTCTGGGCAAACCTGCAGAGGAAAGCAGGCAAGGGTAGTCAGAGAAGTCAGAAAAGCGCGGACAGATGAGGCGCAGATGCAGGATCTGGGGGTAAGGGGTTGAGTCCAAAGCTGTACGCAGGGGCAGAGGCGTGAAACAGCTTGCAGGCGTATCAAGGCAGACTTGGTGGCGCCCTGTAACCCCAATGTTGTCCTAAGGCAGCTACAAGGCCCCTGCTACTGTAGGACAACATCTTGTGATGGTGTTGACAGCCTGCCACCCGTGATTGCCACCCGGTCGTACCTTTGCAGTGCACTGCGTGAGCCCTGTACAGCCGCCATGAGCGACACCAGCAGGCGTACGGCCAGCGCACGCTCTGGCTGCGGTACAGGCGGTACAGGGGCGCGACGTGCTGCGACGGCAGCGCTTGCCGCCTCCGCTCCCGCGTCGCAAACTGCCCTTAGCCCTGACGCGTGCACCACAGCCGCTTGGGACAGGGCTTGCGCCAGAGCACACTCCTGGGGCTGCTGCTGGAACGCAAAAGTGTAACCGCTGGGGGCGGCAACTGACGGCTCGGGCGTGACCGCCTCATTGGCATCGTCTTCCCCTGCAGGGCTGGCCCCGTCGCTATCGGGAGTTGACGCGGAGGTGGGAGTGGATGTGGAGGAAGAGGAGGAAGGGGAAGGGGAGGGGGCGCTGCCAGCTGCTGAGCCTGCAGCTGGGGGCGCACGGCCCTGCGTCTGCGGCCGGGGCGGCGTGTGCAGCAGCCGCATTGCCTCCACCACCTCAACCGTCAGCAATACAAGGCGGCTGTACTGCTGCATAACCGCCTGTGCGCCGCCCGGCTGCGCTCCCACCTCGCCCGCCACCAGGCGCTGAAGCCCCGTCAGGCGCTGTACCGTATAACCGCTCGCGTAATGCAGCCCCAGGGTCTGGCGCACAAACTCCCGCATGCCCTGCAGGAAGCGCGCCTGATCAGGAGACGCCCCATCGGCCACCATGCTCGTATTTGAACTTGCAACCACGTTCGTATTCAAACTTGATGGGCGCTGGAAGTAGGGTGAGGGCGGAGGGCGCTGCACCTGCAGCTCTTCCAGAGTGAGCATCACGAGGGCCACCCAGGCGGAAAGTGTGTCCTGGTCCACACTTTCCGTCGCGGCTGCGAGCGACAGCGCGAGGTCCATCTGTATTGCCGAGAAGGAGGTGCCCTGAAGGTACTGCTCAAGCACGGGCTCCACCAGGCACTGCCACAGGAGACATGGATTAGAGGCGTGGACAGGGTGGATGGTTTGTGGAGGGAGGACTTGAGGTAAATGACACAGCTTGTGTCACATGGCCAATTCCTAGGATGCTGTTGCATGGTTCTCCACCCTGTTCCCAACACTGTCACCTCATGCCACTGTGACTGCAGATTCTTGGGTGCTGCTACTCAGGCCCATCCCATAGCACCCCATGTGTACCTACCTGTGCCGCGAGCAGGGAGGAGCCTGAGGAAGCCATGAAGGCAACACGTAGTGCGTCGGTCAAGGTGGATGGTGGCAGCAGCGACTCCAGGGATGGTGTGGATGCAGGGGACAGTGTGGTGCCGATGACGTTACTGCTGCCGTGGTCGACGATGCTGTTGCTACTGCTGCTGGTTGCCTGAGGAACGTCCCAGCAGCAATCAGGCATGCTTGTTCAACACGATGGTGTGACTCATATCGAAGCATGTCTGGCGTACCCAAGATTGTGACCAACCCCATCGCTGCACACCTGAATGTTGTCTCCAGCCTGGCTGCTGCATTTTTTATGACATTCATCCAGTTGCCTGTAATGTTTCCTGTGCCTGTGCCAGCACCTTGGGTGCAGGCTTAGGAAGGCAGCAGCTGTGCACCTAGCTGTGCATGCAGGGGCAGGTGTCCGGTGCTGGCTGGAAACCACTGGGCACCGCATGTCCACGACACGCTGCGGGTGAAAGCGAGCGCAACGGTGCTTGCAGGAGCTCCTGAAATTTTGAGGGAATGGTGGTGTGGGGCTGGGTGTGACTCCACACAGGCTTCTGCGCACGCACGCTTCTTGCAGCCTATTGACCGCTGCTTGGCTAGTGTAAACGAACCCTGGACAACTGCTTGCACTCGCCACGACACCCTCCCAAGCAGCATCAGCACACCCGCCCATTCAATCAGGACCAAGCAGGCAAGAGACACAGTTGCGTCAACAGCAGATCACCAGGTGACAGCAGCAACAGCCACCGCAGTGACAGGCAGGCTGGGGGCACCAGCCATGCACCTGCAGGCAGCATACTACAAGAAAAGCGGTCAAGCAGTTTAGCTCACAGGTAACAACAGCCACTAGGTGACAGTCACCCAGGCTATCGCTGTCAGCCTGCAGCTACCTGCTTCAGGGTTGCAGGTGGTCGTGGAGGCAGCATGGAGAATTATATCAAGGGCAAGGTGCTGGGCGTGGGCACGTTTGGCGAGGTGTGGAAGGCTACACACAAGCAGGTGGGTGCATGTGTGCTTCACGCACGGGTGAGTGATGGCTACCAGCCAAGCTGCATGCCCCAGGTGGCATGGCTAAGTAGCAACGAAGCTTCTGTCATGCTAGCCATGCGACCATGTGTTGCTGGAGTCGTGTTTGATGCTGCAGTCATGGTTGCTGCTTCAAGTTACGGGTGACATCAGGAATGCGGTCGCCCTCTTGCTGATTGCAGACTGGGCAGGTGCTGGCTGTGAAGAAGATCAAGATTGGCGATGCCAAGGAGGTGCGTGGGTGTGGAAGGAACTGTGGGTGTATGATTTGGCAAATGCAGCATTTTACTGACTGATGTCTTGCAGCCAAGCCATCCTGCCCTGACGCCCCAGTGGTTCCACGTCACACTTCCCACACCCCAGGGTGTGAACGTGACGGCGCTGCGCGAGATCAAGATCCTGCGTGAGCTGTCGCCGCACCCCAACATCATCAACCTCATCGATGCCTTCCCCCAGAAGAAGAACATCCTTTTGGTGAGAATGGGGTTTCAGGCACAGCGCTGCCGCTTGTGGCAGTAGTAGTGTCTTGTACAGTGCGGGACTTTGGCACAGGGACGTGCTGCCCTGCCCCAAATCAGGCAGAGCAGTGCGGTGGCCACGTTCTGTCACATTCATGACATGACGCCACGTTCTTCCCCCCTTCCCTTCACCTATCTGTGCGCTATCCCTTCAGGTGTTTGAGTTCATGGCGTCAGACCTGGAGGCAATCATCAAGGACAAGTCGGTCGTGCTGTCCCCCGCGGACATCAAGTCCTACATGCTCATGCTCCTGAAGGGCCTGGCGGCTTGCCACAGCAAATGGGTCATTCACAGGTTCGTCCACACCCTTCTATTTGCGGGTTGAATCGACACTCATGCGAGGGTCAGGTGGAAGTATGTTCCCTGCCTCCTCTGCCACATCCCTCCCACTCAGGTGCCGGTCCCAGGGAATCCCAGCTTGCAAGGGTAGGGTCCCTGTGCTCCGTTACAGTGCTCAATGCACTGTGAAAGCTGCGCCTAGCCCTTGCGCCTCTCCCTCTTGCCCTTATGCATGATTTGATATCACTGGTATTAATGACGTCACTGGTTTTGTACCTTCTATGCCTCCCCAGGGACATGAAGCCCAACAACTGCCTCATCGCCCCTGACGGCACGCTGAAGCTGGCGGACTTTGGCCTGTCCCGCCTACTGCTCAGTCCAGAACGCACGCGGCCCTACACCAATCAGGTGAGTGTGGCGAAGTGGCTTTTTGGTGTGTGTGTGTGGAGATTACAATTCAAGTTCTGAGCCCGCGTAAACCGCTCGGCTGCGTGAACGTCGCCCGTGGTATCCAATCGTTCGCGAAAAAAAAGGGGAAAGTCCACACAAGAGTTTAGAGAGGCATGCAGGGGCAGTCTCAGCAAAAGCTAGGCTGGCTCTGGTCCATCTATCTCCTGTTCTTGGCGCTGCCTCATTCCTCCCCTTAACCCA
>JAWZTI010000099.1:32475-59667 GCA_039880955.1 Chlamydomonas urium | reverse complement strand
GAGGCAGCTTTTCTATGCCCAACTTGAACAACTTGAGCCTTTTTGTTGGCCTAACAGTGTAGGGGGTCGTCATACTTATGTGGCGACCCCGGGCCGCTGACGAGCCTGTAACACCACACACGCGTGCCCATCGCTTTGCTGGCAGCAATCAACAACTCATCTGACGCTCAACCAGCGCTGGCCGCCTCGGCACTTGCCAGATGTTGCAGGGCGCCGATGCAGCTGCTTTGGACGACGAAGAGCAGGAATTGCTGTCGCTGCTGGCAGAGGACGAGCAGCCCACTGGCGAACTCCTTGTGCAGGGTGGGAGTGCTGGAGACCCACTTTCAGGTGATGCCTTGCTTAACACTGCAGGCAGAGTCAGCAGGCAAAGTGCACTCCCAAAAACGGGCTTCTCCAAGGTGAGAGGTTGCATACGGGGCTGCAGCATTGGGAATACGAGCTCGGCCAGGGCGCTGAGGTTGTCAGTCTTACCAACCAAGTCTGCTTTTGCAACACAACAGAAGCACGTGCCTGCTGTCAAGCCAGCACACGAGTTTGCCACCCAGACACGTGGCAATGCGCTGGACCCTGCTCGACTTGAACCCAAACGTGCCCGCCGCATCATCGCCAACCGCCAGGCTGCCCACAAGTCACGGCTGAAAAAGCTTGGCCAGGTGGGAGTGCTGAAGCCAGGGCTTGCAATGAGTTGACAGGAGCCATGCGTTTCCATGGACTTGGCCAAGGTAGGTAGGTAGGTAAGTAGGCCATTTTACAGTCCGTGGGGCGCCACAAGGGCACCAAGGAAGCCAAGGGACTGACTTACACATATAATGCTCACCAACGAATGTGCTCCTGCTTGCTACCCAGGTGCATGCGTTGGAGCAGCTAGTGGAGGAGGCTGAGGTGCAAGCACAGGTGCGAACACTCCCCGTCAGAAAACATCCCCTTTGAGCAATGGCGGATGCATCTGCTGAGGCGAAGGGAGGAGGGGAATTCAGATGTCTGCAGCCTTTGTGTCCCGCCGTTTCCCATGCAGGCATTGCTGATCAAGGCTGAGGCGTTAGAGGGCGCGAATGCGCAGCTGCTAGCTGAGGTGCAGGGCCTGCATGCGTTGGCGCTGAGAATCCAGGGCCAGGTGCGGCAGCAGGTGGCGGTGAACGCGGCATTCAGGGGCGAGTTCACGCACCTCATGGCGCAGCTCAAGGAGCGTCAGGGCGAGGCGGCGGCGCCGTCAGCGGCGGACGCAGCGTCTTGCTCAGGGGAGGGCTCAGAGGTAGAGGCAGAGGCGATGGCAAACGTGGCAGGTGCAGCTAAAGTGACAAGGACGCCGAAAGCTGACCTGGCTGATGCAGGTCAAAGTTCTGGCTGTGTGGGAACGGTTGAACAGGCAAGCGCGGAAGGAGGATGTCAAGCCTTGCCGCGCGCCGTTCCTCACCTGGCAGCTCCAATGCGGCTGGGGCCTGCTGCCGATACCATGATGCCTGGCAGCTTATTGACAATGGCAGATGGTGGCGGCCGTCTCAGGGCGAGGGAGGGAAGTGTGATGCTTGCAAGTGAGCAAGGAGGCCTGACGCGAGGCAGTCATGGTGGGAGCCTGCCCAACATCACTGAGGAGCAGGCGCTGTCCACAGGGCCGCAGTCTATGGCAACGACGAGCAACGGCGCCAACCCACTTTCACAGGTGATGCTGCCTGCTGTGCAGTGTTTTGAGGGGCGATGTACTTATCGGAGGCTTGTGGCTTGCTGTTACACCGTTGCTGTTGTGCGCTATAGTATACCCGCCTGCAGTACTAGGCAGGTAAGCCATTAACAGTCCATAGGGCGCCTGCAGTACTGCCCATGCCCCGAGGGTAGATGACATTGCAGGCCCTCCCGGAAACTCTCACACAAGTTCCTGCTGCGCCTCCATCTTATTGCGCTGACCTGGCCTGCCTCTTCCTGCCCTTCGGCTCCTGTGCCCAACAGGCGGCGTCATATGAGAGCATGCAGGTGCTATCCGCGGCGCCAACGCCCCCCGACTCCCTTCGTGCTATGGACATCCTGGCGTCGCCCTCCAACTCCGATGCCCCAATGGGCTCCAGCAGCCCCCTCATCAACGTCCCCACGCTCACCTTCCCTGGGACCGACGGACGCGTGGCTAGCATGGCCTGCACCCCCACCCTGCACCTGAACGTTGCCGGTCTGCAGCAGCTGCTGGCCGGGGGCGAGGCCACCAGCAAGCAGGGGCTGCGTGGCGGTCTGGGGCCCGACGCGGGCTCGTCAGACACGCTGGCCTCTCTGATGGAGCCGCAGGAGGCGCAGTACGATTTCGTGCTGCCTGGTGTGGCACTGCCACTGGATACACATGCATTCCTGGCGGCTCAGGCACTTGCACCAGTTGCTTTAAGCCCAGGCTGTGGCAGTGCAGGGGCGCAACGGGTGGCAGCAGGCATGGGCGCTGGTGGTGGTAGCGCTGCCCAGGGTGGGAATCTGCAGCGTGCACAAGGCGAGGCAAAGGTGGCAGCCATGCAGCAGCAGCATGGATTGGGGTCCGTGCAGATGCACGGCAACACTAGCCTGTCTGCAGCAGCGGCGGCTGACGAGCTGCTGGTCCAGGCTGACGGCACCTTGCTGCCCCAGGCAACAGAGTGTCTGGCTGAAATGTTCCGGGCGTCTTTGTGAAGCAGTGTGCAAAACTGCTGGGACAGGTCACTTGAAGCAGCTTGTCCAAGCCTGTTGGTGTGAGAACTTTTTTTTCATACCTGTGGGCTGCCAGCAACACCAAGATCGCCAAGCGCGCAGAAAGCGCCATGTCGCTGTATGAGGATGAGGATGACGTGTCTGGTAGTGACGCCGAGCTGCCGAGCGGCGATGACGACGATGGCACATTGGAGGACGCCGCTGCTGCTGAAGAGGAGCATGCTGACGAGGGGGAGCAGTCGGGCAGCAGCGATGGGGAGGAGGGGCAGCAGGGCGCTCAGCGCAAGCCCAGTCGCGGCCGCAAGCAACAGGAGCGGGAGGCGCTGGTGCTGCCAGGCGGCGCGGCGGCTGAGGGCGCGGAGCAGCTGATGGTGCCAGGCAACGCTGACACGGCGCTGCTGCAGCTCGAGGTGCGCACGCTGCTCGCTCGGGCACGATCGTTCGGCATGCAAGCGCTGGGATGCATACCCAGGTCAAGCCGCCAATCTGCTGACTGTCTGGGTCGACTGCACGCGTGCACAGGTGGATGCGCTGCTGGGCGAAGTGCGCGTCGACTACAGCCGCACGGCTGCAGTGCTGGAGCCGTTTCTGTCAAAGCTGAAGAAAGCCCTGGCTGCCATCCCGGAGCATCAGGTGCGAGCAGCGTTACCATGTGTCTGCAGCACCAGGAGCAGACCTTTGCACTGTGATCAGCATGCCATTAGCTCAAAGTCCTTGCCTCATCCTTCTTCTTGATCACCACAGGTGCAGGGTACGGTTGCAGGTGGCTTCCTGCAGGCGTTGGGCGTGAACCCTACAGAGGTCACGCTGGCCTTCCAGCCCCCCGCCGCCGTCACAGTCGTCGGCAGCTACGCATTGAAGGCCATGGCGCAGCCTGACACGGTGGTGGATGTGGCGGTACAAATTCCCGACGCATGCCTGTTCAAGAAGGCGCACTTAAACTACAGGTGTGGGGGTGCACAGGGTTATGGAGGGGCTAGGACAAGTCCTACAGGCGTGTTGCGCGCAGTGCCTGCCCATGTCCCTGCGATCGCCCAAGGGGGGATCACGCAGCAGGAACACACCGAGGATGTGCCACCAAGTGTATGCTCAACGGCACCGCGATGCCTTGTGCGACCCTGCCTTGCGCCACTCCTCTGTCTCCCCACTTCTCGCAGGTACCACGCACGCCGTGCCCTGTACCTGTGCGCCCTCGCCTCGCACCTCGCCTCCTCGCCCGATCCCGCGCTCTCTGGAGCGTGCCAGGAGCTCTCCTCCGCCTGCCACGACCCCACACGCCCCGCGCTGCTGCTGCATCTGCCAGCCTCGTCTCCAGCGGCCAGGCCTGGCGCGGGGGTTGCGTCGCCTGCGCCGAGCCTGTGCGTGCGGCTGCTGCCGGTGCCGTCACCGGGGCTGTTCCCGGCCTACAAGCTTGCCCCTGAGCGCAACGGCGTGCGCTGGGTCACCAAGTCCGCTCCGGCACCCAAGGCCAGCGCCACCTCAGCCCCCGCTGCCGCCCATGGCACAGCAATGCAACCATCCGCCGCTGCCGCCGTCCCGCTGCCCACGCCACAGTACAACGCGGCGGTGCTGTCTGACGCGGCATGCACCTGCCACACCGCCTACCTGGCGTCAGTCTTCAGTGCTGCGCCTGGCCTGACTGACGGCGTCGTACTACTCAAGGCTTGGGCAAGGCAGCGAGGCCTGCTGGGCCGGCCGAATGGCCTGGACGGGCACTTGCTGACAATGCTGGTCGCGCACCTGCTGGAGCAGGGCAAGCTGGTGTGTGGGGTGACAGTGTTCAGGGGTCTTCAAGGGTGGGGGCAGGCAGTTGATTAGAGGCAGGCTCATTCGTCAGCCATTTTGAAGCAGGGCAAGCTGGTAGGTGGTGGACAATCTCAAGGGGTGAAGGGCGAGGTGCAAGGTTTACGCGGCAGGCAGGGGGGTGAGGTGGGTTCACCTACTAGCCGCGTTGAAGCAGGGTTTAGAGCTGGTGGGTAGTGTGGTGGCTGCTGTGGGGACGAGCTTGGGGATGGCACTGGGTGACAAGTGAGCAGGGTGCAAATCTCACATTAGTCTGGTAGACTGCTAGGTCACAGCCAGCAGCCAACTTGCTATTGTTCCACAGTTCTATCGCTACGTCTCTGATGTGCTGCCCGCCCATGCGCACCTCCCCCCTGCAGGCTGCTGGGTCCACGCCACTGCAGGTGCTGCGTCAGGCGCTGCTGGCCCTGGGCGACCCCTCGACCGGCCTCGCCAAGGGCCTTGCCATGTCCTACGTCCCCCATGCCTCGCTCGCACCGCTCACTGCACCCTGCACCTCGGTCAAGCCGCCGACGCTGGCGCAGTACCGCCAGCACTACGCAGCGGCGCTGGTGGACCCCACGGGCTGGGTGAACCTCGCGGCTCGGGTGTCGTCCTCTGCTGCGTCACAGGCGCAGGCTGCAGCGCGCAAGAGCCTGTCGCTTCTGCAGGCGCCGGTGGACGCTGACGAGGCGTTCACGGCGGCGCTGCTGGTGCGCGGGTCACCCGCGACCACGTTTGACTACACCTGGCGCGTGGCGCTGCCGCAGCACGAGCAGCAGGCCTCCACCTCTGCCGTTGCTGCTTTTGCCTCTGAGGAAACTGGCAGCGGCGGAAAGCGGCAGGCCAACGGGCAGGCTGGCGGCAAGGGAGGGGCTGCTGGTGCCAAGGGCAAGGCCTGCGAGGGAGCCGAGGACGACGGCGGAGCGGAGTGCATCGGCAGCAGCTTGGTGGGCGACCAGATGCTGAGCAGGTGCGTGCTGGTGTTGCTATGAATGGTGTGGGGATTAGCATGGGGCAGGGATGAGACGATGGAACACCCACAGAGAGGTAGGTGTGTGTGTGGGGGGGGGCATGGTCAATGAGTGTATCAGGAATGATATGTCACACTGTCCTTGCGCGCTTTGGCAAGCCTGCTGTATCCCTGCTGCACGCTGCTGTCAAGAGCGCCATCGGGCAGCAACCACAGTCTCACTGCTGCATCCACAATCCAAGCGCATGAGCTTTGCCTCCAAGGACGATCTCTTCACCTGTGCTTGATGGCCCCTCGGGGCCACTGAGAGTACACAACTCCGCTTATTGGCTGAGGACAGCGAAGCTTGGCGCTGCATGACTTAAGATTGCCCACTGGACTGTTTCATCCTCAGGCAGTGCACGCTTTGTGCCACCGCCTCTGCTGCATTGTTGCTTGCATAACCTGCTGTGCTGTTCCCTAAGATGAAACCTTTCAGCATCCGATTCCTGAGGATCTCGAATTCTTTTCCGCTTATTGATATCCTGAGGGTTACATGGACGCAGGACGCGGTACACACCATCCTTTCTGCTCCCGCGTCCACCGCTGCTGCTACTGTGCAAACTTTCCTCTCAGCTTGCACGCCTGTTGCTGCTGCCAACGCTGCCAGCGCTGCACAGCACGCTGTTGCCTGTCTGCACCACCCACAGCAGTCTCGTTAGGATTGTTTGAGGCTGTGGTTGCCAAATGCTGTGTTGCTCCGCGCCCTAGGAAGACACCCTCGCAGCACCTGATTCGCCCATGACGGTTTGCTACTCCGCTTATTGTCTGAGGGCTGCGCAGCACGTGCCCAGCACAACACAAGCGTTTTGCAGTGTACCGCTGCTGTGACCTGCACCATATACAGAGATCTCAGCAAGCTCCGACAAGCACACATACTCCCCATGCACATGATCTGGCCCTCACGTTCGTTTTGCCCTCATCGCTTCGCCCTCGTCAAAATGCGCAGGAAACAGGAGCACGAGGCGGAGTCCCTCATTCGCCGCGCGCTGGGTGACAGGGCCAAGCTGGTGCGGGCGCTGGGCCGCCGCCTCGCTCCGGGGCAGCCTCTGCTGAGAGTGCTGGCGGCGGGTTTACCTGACCTGGAAGCTGCCGGGCAGCTGCTGGTGGGGGCGCAGCTGGACGCGGCGCAGGCTCTCAGGCGAGTTGCCTGGGAACTGGCGGAGCCGATTTATTGGTAGTGATCTGTGGCCAGTTGTAGGATGCCTGTTTCTGCAGGGGGAACTTTGTTGTGACTGGATTCTGGAATTTAGAAAGAAGCACAAGGAACAGGGAACAAGGATGTACTGCAGCTGCGGACGACCTGCATGCTGCCTGCTGACGCTGCCATGTGCCTCTGTCTGTCTCCCGCCACCCGCAGGCTCGTAGACGTGGGCCCTGCTGCGGACGATGCCACCGCTGCCGCCCGCTTCCGTGCCTTCTGGGGCGAGCGCTCTGAGCTCAGGCGCTTCCAGGTTGGACAGCAGGGCTGCATTCACGGTTGTGCAGGACCTGCATGTACAGGGTCAAACACATATGTGCATCAAGTCATTTGCTTCATGTGCAGCATCAGCCGTCAGCGCTTAAAAATGCACATGACTCTGCAGCCGCAGGATAGGGGCTCCCATTCCCCATGGAAGGGGCGAGGAAGTTGAGGCAGGGCAGACAGAATGATACCCAAATGTGTTTTGTGGTTTGCTTGTGCCTGCGTCATCTTTTCGCTCCCCTGCCGATTGTTCGCTGCTTTCAGGACGGCCGCATATGTGAGGCTGTTGTGTGGCACTGCGGCCCGGGGGAGCGGCACCATGTCCCAGACCTCGCAGTCACCACCGCCGCCGCCCGTCACCTACCACCTGGCACCACCATCACCGGCTGCTCTGGCGCACTTGACTGCGCCTTCGACTCCCTTGCGTCCATCTCGGCATCGACATCACTGCCTTCCTCCAGTTCGCCCGGGCAATTGCCTGGCTCTGGAGGCAAGCACGGCAAAGGCAAGGCGCGAGGAGGTGCCTTGGGGAGCACGCACTCGACCACAGCAGTTGTGGCGGCCGGTGCCGCGGCAGCCGCACGGCAGGTGGAGGCAGCTGCGGAGAAGCTTGGCAAGCAGCTTCGCGCCCTGGAGGGCATGGCACTGAAGGCCATCGGCTTCCAGCCCATCTCCGCGGTGACAAGGCAGACGTGTGTTTTCTTCCCCGACCCGCACCCGCTGGCCGGGGGTGTGGCAGGGACAGGCAACGAGGTGGCGCGGTGCCTGGAGCCTGTCGAGGTGCTGGTGCAGCTGGAGAGCTCAGGTGAGAGCGGCAAGAGGGCTACGGAGGGAGCCAGCATGTGGGGCGTGGCAAGGGATTTGAACATCCAAGGTGTGCGTCTGTGTTGGGAAACAGGACTGGGGTAGGATGTGTGTGCGTGGTGGGCAGAGGCTTGAAAGGGCTGACGCAACTGCAGGCAAAGCTAATAGCATGGGGCGTGCTGTTGCGAATTCCATGGTTGATTCAATTTCAGGTTGCACACACATGCGCTGCACTTAATTATGCGCACAAGCCAAGGCGATGATTAAACAACTCTAGCCCAAGAGGCCACACCAATCACAAAGGTGTGGCGGTGGTTGGCTATGGTGAACAATCTCTGAGCCGCTTTGCAAAGCAGCTGCTCATGCTCTGCTACGCACATAACAAAAAATGCATGCCTGTGCATCCATCCCACGCCTGCATTACACACATCCTGCTGGCGTTTCCTTGACGCGAGTCGTACAATGCCTGCGACTGCGCCCAGCAAGGTACAGCATTGGAGTGGGTTGCTTCACGCCCTGGCTAAATCATTTATGCCGCTTCCCCTTTACCCTCCCCTCAGGCAAATGGCCGGATGACCCCACTGCATTTGCCAAGACCAAGGCTGCACTCGGCCTTCAACTTGCCAATGCACTGGAGACAGCGCATGGCTACAAGACCATCGGGAGCGAGGAGTGCGTCGACGTACTGGTGGACGGCTACGCGTTCCGCCTGCTGTTCTACAGCGCACGCGACGAGGCCATGCTGGCCAAGGCGCAACAGCCATCGCAACAGCCATCGCAACAGGCATGGCAACAGGCATCGCAACAGGCGCAGCGGGCGGCGGGCGCGGCAGCAGGGCCCGGGCCCGGATCTGCCGCCACCGCAGCAGCGGCAGGGGCAGGGGCAGGCAGCACGTCCAGGCCGCCACCTGTGGTGCGCAGTTGGCACCATGGCCTGGTGTCGTACGTCGCTGGCCTAAACCCTGCGTTCGCCCCGACGGTGCGCCTGGCCAAGCGCTGGCTGGGCTGCCAGCTGATGAGCAATCAGATCGGGGACGAGGCGGCGGAGCTGCTGGTGGCGGCGGTGTTTGCCGGGTCATCGGCGCTGCCGTCCCCTGGCTCGAGGCATTCAGGCAAGCTCCTGGGCTTGTTGGGGGGGCGCAAGGAGTGCGAGCGTCTGCTAGTGTGTCCCTGCGAGGCAGACCTGTTTGACGATTCAGCTACATGGGTGCCAGCAGAGCGTAGCTGCCTGCACTTATTTTATGCAGGGCATTGCCTGACTGCCCTGCATCTTACCAAGGCAGACCTATGTTCCCTGGCACTCAGCCATTGAGCTATCGCAGGTATCAGCGGTGAAAAGCTGCTTGCATCAAGTTCTGCGTTGAGATACTGCCTTGCATCTGTCATCTGCTGAGCCAAGGCAGACCTGTGTTCCCTGGCACTCAGCCATTGTGCTACGTGGGTGCCAGGGGTCAAAGGCTGCCGAGAGTGACCGCCAACAACATCAAACCACGCCCGGAGGCACACGTGCCGAGGATGGGGGTGGAGAGAGTCGTTGCACAGCACACCCACAACACATCAGCGCTTCCTGACACTCATTGTCACAGCATGCATGTCACGCTAGATTACGCCGCACTTTGGCTTCTGTGCAAAGTGCTTAGCAGGCACATGTTGTCTGCAACTCTCGGGCCTGCTTGCTTCTTGGTACTCAGCTGTGCCCTGCCGGGTCCTGCAATGCCTGCCAGTGCTCTCTAGCTCAATCTGATGTCAGCGATCACCCATGCCAACCCTGAACCCCTACCCTGCACCCACCCCCGGCAGGCTTCCTGCGCTTCCTGCAACTGCTATCCAGCTTCCCCTTTGCGTCACGCCCCCTAGTCGTCGACCCCGAGCACCAGCTCAGCGCAGCCGAGAGGCAACAGCTGCTCAGAAGTTACGCGCGGCGCAAGGAGGCTGCGGGGGCAGCGGGCGTACCGGCGCTGTACATCGCCACGCCACGCGACACCGAGTCTGTGTACTGGTGAGGGTTGCCTCAAGGCAGGGGACATGAAGGGAACGACCAGCATGAAAGCTCCCAACAGTTCTGGTGCATGTTTTGCTCATCATGCCGCTCCTTCTAGGTCTCTACTGCCCCTCATGCCATGGCAGCCTGAGTTTCCATTTGGAGCCACAGCACACCCCACAACGCGTTTGCCTGGGCGACTGGGGGCGTGCATGGGCAGGCGCCGCACCACCTACCACGGCACCGGCCTGTGCACTGCCTCAACGCGCACATCCAATACGCGTGCCCTTCCCATGCCTGCTATGCCCTGCTACACACTGATGGCCCATCGCACTGCGCATGGGTTGTTGCGAGGCTTGCCCTGTGCTCTGCACAGCCACGCCGTTCATGCTTTGTCTTTCCAAGGCTTGTAACAGTGGTCATAGCATTGCTTACTGCCTGTACGCGGACCAATGACCAATGCCGATGCCACTGATGCTTCTGCAGGACCGCCAGCCAGCCCTCGCACAGTGCGCTTCATCATGCTGCGGCCATGGCAGCCAAGGCGCTCCGCCTGCTTTCCTCCCTCACTGAGCTCGGCAGCCTACCCTCCTCCACCGCCACCAACAGCAACGCACCTGGCGGCATTACGGCACCCGCGACGCAGCCGGCAAGTGAGCTGTGGATGGCGGCGTTTGTGCCACTGCTCGACTCGTTTGACGTGCTGCTGCTGCTGCGGGAGGAGGCAGTGCCGCAGTGCCGCCGTGCCCTGCCCGCCCTGGCCTGCTTGCTGGCCCCTTCCGCTCCCACAGCAGCCACAGGCGCAGGCCGTAAGCGCCGCAGAGACGGCAGCGGCAGCGCCGTGGGGCCCGCTGCCGGAGGCGTGCTGTCGGTGTGGCCGGTGCGAGGTGCGGACTGCCTGACGGCAGGCGAGGAGGAGGCTGCAGGGCCGCCGCCTAAGCGCTGCCGTGTCTTCTTGCGCGCCTTCCCAGACAAGGTGAGACAAGGCGGGGTGTGGGTGATCGAGTGTGGGTGCAGGCAGCAGAGTGATGTCAGAGCGGCGGCAGGTCAGTTTGTGAACCACACTCGCTGTCGCTGCAATCCGCTGCTTCGCATCAGGTTGCTGCATCGCGGTCGCCAGCGCAGCTGCTGCCTGAGTTGCTGGTGGGCTTTGAGCCGCTGTCGCTTCTGCTGGACGCGCTGGCGCAGCGTTACGGCCACCTCGCCGAGTTCGGTGCGGACCTCTACGGCGGCTGTCGCGCCGTTGGCGTCAAGTGGCGGTCGGAGGCGTTCCTTCCTGCGCCCATCAGCATGCATGCGGCTCACGCGCTGCAGCCCTGTAGCCTGACCTCTGGTGGCAGCGGGAGCAAGGGGCCAGTGCGGTGCGTGCCCAACCTGCTCCAGGTGCTCGCCGAGATGCGGCAGCTTGGCGAGGGTTTGGTAGAGGACCTGGTTGCGCCTGTCAGCTGCCGAAGGCTCGTGTAAACCTTGCTGCAAGCTGAGGAGAAGCGAGCTGGTTTCCTTGTTGGGCGGCGCGAGCCGTCCACCTGTGTACAGTTAGAAGACTGCCTCGATGTAACTTACACGCATGCCCATGCAAATATTCATCATTTTCGTCATAACCGGCATCCATGCTTTGTAAAGCTGCTGCGACTCGTGCTGCAAACGCCAAATCCTCAAGGCCTTCCTTTCTTTCATGTACAACAGCGTGTGCAGCAGAATTTACAGGAGTGCATTGTCAGCAGACGTTTGCTGGCAATGTTTTGCGCCCAGAGGTTCCATGTGGATGGCATAATGGTATGTGTTAGAAGCTGTCTGTACAAGTGTGGGGGAACCATGTTGCGAGCTGGCACCAAGCCGCATAAGCCCATCATACGCCTCGTCGAGAGAGCCAAGCAGCATCTGCAAGGTCAGAGTACTCGCCCAACAGCAGGACCAGCACCCAGCCTGCACATCACCATCGGCACAAGCTTGCTGCGCGGACACGTGGCATCGGTGGCGGCCACTGCCAGTGCTTCTCGCATAGCATGCCGCTTGCCTGCTGGGCGGTGCGGCAAGGACAGCAGGGGCGGGCGACAACTGCTCAGCGGCGATAGGCGCGATGGCCAAGCCAAGCTCGCGCTTCAAGTATGCTATGGTGTGCGCCTCCAACCAGAACCGCTCGATGGAGGCGCATGCACTGCTCATGAAACACAACTTCAATGTGAGGGCATGCGCATGGGTGCACAGACATGCAGCCGCACTTGTTGCGAGGCAAGGGGCGGACTCGATCATGCTTCAGGGATCATGCTGCTATGTAAAAAAGTGCCAGTGCATGCCTTGCGCTGATGACATGTTGCCGCACCCTGCATCTGCAGGTGGGCTCGTTTGGTGTGGGCGCCCACGTCAAGCTGCCAGGCCCCAGCCAGAAGGAGCCCAACGTCTACAAGTTCGGCACACCGTATAAGGAGGTCAGCACAGGGTGGGACAGATCAGTGGCAGCTGAACGAGGTGGCTATCACAGACGCCGTAGATGAGGCGACATAGAGCAGCTATTCAGGCCACAATTCGACAGAACCAGCAGCAAACGCCATGTTCTGCAAGGGCTTTGTGGGCACTTATCGTTCTCTTGCCTCAAGAGTTGCACAGACGTAGCTTTCTAGGATGGGAGATGCCTGGGTATTCCTTCCACCTGACGGCTGATCAACATGCACCATGAGGCCTCCAGCCTTGTGCAGCAACGTGCCCTTTGCCCTGCCTGCAACCCCACACCCAGATCTTTGAGGACCTGGTACGCAAGAGCCCAGAGCTGTACACACGCAACGGCCTGCTCAAGATGGTGCAGCGAAACATGGGGGTCAAGCTGGCTCCCGAGCGCTTTCAGGAAAACAAGTGAGCGCAGAGTTTTGGTTGAGGCCAGGGCATCAGTTGTGGCAGAAGAGTTTGAGCAGCGAGCTCCGTTGTCTCTGCAGTGGAGCACGTGGGTCGAGCTTGCGCCAGTGCGTTTCCAGGAGGTCACGTGAGCGCCACCGTTGCAACCAACAGAACGCACGTGGGAAAAACGAATGTTTGCAGCTGATCACCAAGGGCGCCAGTCAGCATGGTCGTGTAAGCACAAAATTGCTGCTCGCCAGCTTTGGGGCCTTGTCACTGCATTGTTCCTGTTGCAGGTGTGGGGATAGGGCTTGCACGAATGCTGTAACACCCTCCTCTGGGTATGCAACCATGACAGGAGGCGTCGCAAGGGTTTGGAACCCAGATATCTGGCGCGCAAGTTACCATCACAATATCATGATACGCCGTGCACGACTGCCGGCAAGGACTGCCGGCAGCTGCAGTGGTTCACAATGTCCAGTGCAGGTTGCAGGTTTTCTGCCAATTGTAACATGCTCCTCTGTAAACTACGGTGCACGGTGCAGGGAGCCATACGATGTAGTGGTAACATTCGAAGAGCGCGTGATGGACCAGGTGATAGAAGGTGAGGCCACATCGGGTGGCAATAAGTTGTACAGGCCCGCAGCATGAGGCCCTATGCAAGGCTGCTAGGAGCTGCGGCTCCCACAACACAATGCTAGCCTGGTGGCAGGTGCTGGCTGAACCTCGTTGACATTGTGCGACACGAAACAGCATTTGTGGAACGTGCTGTTTCCCTGTGGCGCATGCTGACACATGCCCATGCTGCACTGTGACCAATTGGCTTGTCACCGTGGCAGACATGCACCGGCGCCCTCAAGAGCTGATGCGCCCTGTGCTGGTCGTCAACCTGGTGAGGGCGCAGTCCATTTGTGTCGTTGAGGCACACTAGCAGCCATGGCGATGAAACTGGCCATGCATGGGCTGGTTGCTTGCCTGCACAGCTCATCCACTGCCTGCTCTTACATGCTGCCTTCACACAGGATGTGAAGGACAGCCACGAAGAGGCCGCGCTGGCGGCACCCCACGCGCTGCGGCTGTGCAACATGGTGAGTGCTATGCCTGTGCTGCATGTGGTGGTGGCGTGGCAAGCTGTTGTCATTTCGCGCTGTGACTTGATCTCCTGCTGCTGGCTACATGCAGCTGGAGGCGGCAGAGGAGTGGGAGGACGCTGTGGATGCAGCTGTGCAGCAGTTATACCTAGAGACGGGGCGCAAGGCCATTTACACCGTCTGCTGGTACTGAACAACCGCTGCTGGTTCAGTCTGGTGGCTGCTGCAACAGTGCAGTCCAAGGCGCTTCTAGCAGCATCCAGGCCCGTCAGTGCTTGCGATGTCTGGATTTTGCGGGGCTTTAACTCTGGTGATCTTGCGTCGTGAAGCCTCCCATCCGCGGCGCTGATTAGCTCAAGGCGGATCACACAAAAGTTGTTCACACAGCGTGGAGTGATCGGCACCTGCCACCCCCCCGCACCTCGCTTCTCGCTCTTCTAAATCAGCAGACGCCAGGCTTTCTTTCAAGCTGCTTACAGAGTGCCTTACGGCCCACCTCTCCTTTCCACCACAGCAGCGCACATGGCTGCGCTTGCTCAGCACGGCCGCGTTGCGCGCATGCAGCAGCGATGCATGGTGGCCAGCGCACCGGCCCGCCCTGTGTGCCGGCTGCTGCCCTGTCGCCCAGCAAGCGGCCGTCGGTCTCCTGTAGGGCTGGTGGTGCGCGCAGCAGCAGGCGGAGCTGGCTTGGCACATCCGGGCGAGGTAAGAGGTTGTACGCGCGCTGCACCTTGCTGGCCAGGGCACGCCTGGCGGATTGGTCAGGCCAGTGTGCGTGACGTCGGGTACCTTTCCACGCATTCTTGCATGCATGACGCCAACAACGCATGCGCCCTTCCTTGCTGCGTGTCTGCAGGAGCGCGAGGATAACGTCAGCGCCAGGAGCCTGGGTGAGCCGCTTATGTCCGTGCCCAATACCACCATGGCAGCGCGCGGTGGTGGTGACATGGGCTCCGGCAGCAGCCTGGGCGCCACCATGGAGCGCAAGCCGCTGCAGTTCGTCATGCCCACGCCACCGGTGCAGGGGCCCAAGCTTGACGACGGAGGTAGCGGGGGTGGCATGGGCAGGCACAATCACAATGGTGGAGGTGGTGGCGATGGCGGTGGTGACGACGACGATGAGTTCTTTAGCGGCGACGACGAGGGCGAGGGCGGGGATGGCCAGGGCAAGAGGGCGGGCGAGGGCTTCCTTCGCACCCTGATTGCCGAGTCTTACGACAAGCTCTCCATCGCGGCTGTGTTTGCTGAGTGGATGCGCACCGTGGCCGACCTGCCGCTCATCCTGCGCCGTGCTGTGGAGATGGGGCTGTTCAGCTCTGCCCAGCTAGTGCGCTTCTTTTCCATGGATGTGCGCCCAGGCATCACCCGCTCCCTCACCCGCAGCCTGCCTCCCTCGGTGAGTGCATGCCTGCGCGTCACGCGCTACCTGCATGCCAAGACAGCTGGTACTGCGATGCATGCTCTCAGCTTGTGCATGTTCGTGTGCTCACAACCACTATTTTCCTGCCCGCCTGTTTTGTGTAGTGGGCACGTGACTTTGTGGGCCGCTTGATGGCTGACCCAGCATTCGCCCAGAAGCTCGTGCTGGAGTCGGCGTTTGCGGGCAGCGCTAGCATGTGGTACGAGTACAACCAGCGCGGCAACAAGTTCAGGCAGGAGCTTGACCAGGCAATCATCAACTCCGTGGGCATGGCAGCGGCTACGGCAGCAACAGTGTGGCTGCTGGCGCCTACGCGCTCCTATGGCAGCGTGCACAAGTTCCCGTGGCAGCAGGTGCGTTGCAGTGTGGGCAGCAGCTGTCCAGGATGCAGACTGGGTTCGCACCTTGAATGTCATTGTCACGCCCTTTCCTGACTAGCACCCTTACCCACGCACCACTGACTTCATCACTGCGCTTCTACCTCCAACTGTTTATAGATGCTGGACGGCCTGCCAAACTGTGTGTTCGACGCCAGCGGTCCTCTGCGCCAATACACGCACCAGGCGCGCCTTGGCAGCTTCTTTGCCAAGGCGGCTGAGCTGTCAGCGGTTGGTGCAGTCACGGGTGCAGCCACCTCCCTGGCATGTTCAGCGGCAGTGGAGGTGCACAAGAAGATGGACCCGTCATACGAGCCCTCAACGTCGGTGCCCTCAGTTGGCCGCAGCTCAGGTGGCCTGGCGACGTTCTTTGCCACCAGCGGGAACATCAGGTACGCGCCAGGGCTGAGTGTGCTAGGGCAGTGCTCGGCAGCACGAGTGATGGGCTTTGAGCTTCTCAACTTTTCAGATGGGCATAGCAACCGCGCCAGCAGCACAAGGCTTTGATCGCGTTGCGTTGTTCAGCCACATTGTTGTTGAGGGCTTATGAAGGCGCGCACAGCAGGGCACAGTGGTGCAGGGCATGCAGGTTGTGGTCTGCTGCTGTTGCGTGCTGGGCAACTGTTTCCCTGTACTGACTTGATCCTCCCCGTGTTGCCTGTCATGCACACAGGTACCAGTTGATTGGTGGTCTGGACCGCTTCTTGTTCAGCCACTCCAACTTCCTATGGAGCTACTTGGGCATCAGCGGCCTGACGCGCATGGTTGGCATGGCAATTAGCGAGGCGTATAGGCCATGGTGGCAGGGTCTGCCGCCCCCGGGCAGTCGCAAGGTCACACGCACGCGCCGTGTGTCGAAGAAGGTGCAACGCCGTGTGCCAAGATCGGCGCTGACGGCTGCAGGGGCGCCCGCGCTGGCGGCGGCGGCAGCGGCAGCGCCAGTGGTTGCAGAGGGCGTTAGCATTGTCGAAGGCGAGGCTGGCACTAGCTACGCAGCGACGGTGGTGTTGCCGATGGAGCTGCAGCTGCAGGGCGAGGGTGCCAGGTACTCGACGGCTTCCTCCTATGAGCAATACGCTGGGCGCACGCACGGCGAGGACCAATACGCACAGAGCGCGGAGGCACCAGCAAGCGCACAACAGCTAGCACAGCTGCAGTCAGTGCAAGCAGGCGGCCTTTGAGCCGCTCTGCCCAGCTTGGTGTGCCTTTGTGTCGTGTTGTCTTCTTTCCTTACAGAATTTATTTAGCGGGTCTCTGGAGTAGGCTAGTTGTTCTTGATGCCCGCTCACAGTGCTCAGCGGCCATGCACATACATGGGTAGCGTGAGCGGACAGCGGACACACACAAGTGCGCTGCAGCCGCATCTTTTAGAGCTTGGAATGCCCGCAATCTGCTGGCGGGCTGTGGTACGCGCCTGTCGAGTCACCACTGCACAGCCCACAACATTGTTGTTTGTGTTCACCACCGACCTGGTTTTTTATGGATGACGCAACTCGCCTGCGCCATTACATGCAATGCAGTCTCTTCCTGATGATTCCTTTGCGTTGATGGAGTGTTTGTCCGTCAGCACTGATGGCTTTTTTGCTCGTTTTCGTGTTAACTTGAAACAGGAACAAAGAACAGCACCAGGCCAGGCGATCACCCGCCCTGTCACTTCAGCTGCCTAGGTGTCACCTTGGGTGTTACCAGAACTGCAATGGCATGCACAGCCCCACAGCACTGCTGACTAGCAGCAGCAGCAGCAGCAGGAGCTACAGGAATAGAGGCAGCAGGAGCAGCACAGGCATCATCTGAAGGTGTGCTGCAGGCTGTACTGTCAACTGTGCTGCCGGCTGTTGGAGGTTGCGATGCAGACTGGAGCAGGGGCAGCTTGCAATGCAGACTGGAGCAGGGGCAGCGAAGCTGGGCAAGGGCAGCATCAGCATGATTAGTGTGGTGCAGGGCATGGTTTAACGAAACGGCGATGAGGATGTCCTAGGTGTGGTGTTGCGCAGAGAGCAAGTGAGGTTTCGAAAGGAGCGGAGACGAGCGCTGGCATGGGGTGCAGTGGGCACCGTGGCGGCTGCTGCGGCTCTGGAATGTCCTCTGACCATGGCAGCAGCGCCACTGGCACCATGCAGTAACATTTGATTGTGTTCAAGCAAGCACAGCTTGCTGAGGGTTGACTGAAATGCATTACAGATCAAGACACTGTTCATATGGGAGTGATCCTCAATGGTTCACATGCACACCATTGCGAACAGCACCTGCAACACTGCTACTGCCCTACCTGTGCAACAATGACCTGAGAGGTCTGCGCTGCTGATCAGCGCAGCACACGTGTCTGGCCCTTGGACTCTCTGCTGTCGGGCATTGGACGGCGCTGGTGGAGGCGGCCAGCACCAGGGTGCCGGTCAAAATCGCACGCACAGCGCCCGCCTATTCGCTGCTGGCGCAGGTGAGTTTCTTAACTCTTATCTGCTGGAGCAACTTGCCCACCGCCGCTCATAACTCGGCGTCGGGGTTGAGTTGGGGATGAACCCCAGGTCCCCACACCTACATCGCCGCTGAAAGAGCGCTCCCTCCTCGTCACATCCCACTTGTTTTCAGCAGAAATGGCCTCCATCATGAAGTCCGCCACCACTGGCCGCGTTGCCGCCCGCAAGGCGCCCGTTGTGGCTGCCCCCGCCATGGATGCCCGCTTCAAGGTCTGGCAGCCCGTCAACAACAAGTGAGCTCTCCGGCAGCACGCATGCGCTAGATCATCACGTGCAGCGCTGCTTTCAGAGCCGCCTCGCGGCTGAGCGCTTGTCTGCGCCGTTTTCGGGCCAAAGTGTCCCTCACCTTATCCTGACCTCCTCCCCCCTCCCATCCACCCATGCGTCCCCGTCGCTGCGCGCAGGCAGTACGAGACCTTCTCCTACCTGCCTCCCCTGACCAACCAGGAGATCGCTCGCCAGGTCGACTACATCATCAACAACGGCTACACCCCCTGCCTGGAGTTCGCCGACCCCGCCACCTCCTTCGTGGACAACTCCAACACCGTCCGCTTCGCCGGCGTGTCTGCTGTAAGTATGAGCGGCGGCGGCCGTGACAGTGGAGCGCTTTTTTGGTCAGCGGACAATGGATAAGACCAGGCCATGCAGCGCTGCAGTGGCCATGTGGCGCCAAGAGGCAGCACAGTAGCGCTCAGCTTTGGCACAGCGGCGCAGCAGCAGCAGCAGCTTGCCAACCACGACTCCTGGACGGCGGCCGTGCGCCTGCCGCGTCAGCTGAGCGACGGACGGCTAGCCGCAAGGCTCAGGACAGCAACGTTGGCGGCCACATTTGGCTGTAGATCAAAGCGTGATGCTTTGACCTGCAGCATCAGCAACAGGGCATCCTGATGCAGGGACCGCAATGGAACAGCACCAGGTCCTATGTACCCCCCAACGCTCACATCTGACCAGCCATGTCCTGCTTTGCTATCACTTGCAGGGCTACTACGACAACCGCTACTGGACCATGTGGAAGCTGCCCATGTTTGGCTGCTCCGACCCCAGCCAGGTGCTGAGGGAGGTGTCTGCCTGCCAGGTTGCCTTCCCCCGTGCCTACATCCGCCTGGTCGCCTTCGACAACGTCAAGCAGGTGCAGTGCATGGGCTTCCTGGTGCAGCGCCCTCGCGACGCTGTGGAGTACTGCCCCCTGGAGAAGCGCTCCGTCTAAGCGCCCTACAGCCACAGCGCTCCCTGTGATGTTGGCCCAAGCTACCTCCAACTTGGGACATGGCAGGCGCTGCACCTTGCAGTGGCCGCCGGTAGTGTTGCGGCGGCAACACTACCGGCTTGTGGACTTCATTGACTGATGGTGGCAAACGGCTGTTTGAGGCTTTTTGTACACAGCTAGCTTGCACAGCACACTTTTGACCACAATGCTACCGTGATGCGCCAAACAGGCACAGCCCCATTTTGTTTGGTTGGGCTGCTGCTTTGCGGAGCGATTCTGCGCACGGAAGTTTTTGTTCACTCGTGTCATGCAGCTTGAGTGTAAGGATCTGGTGGCGGTACGCAGGACCTGGCTAGAGCATAAGTACAGTCAACAGCACTGCCAATAAATGCCAGCTACACTCAGCCAGCCATCTTGAGAAGCCTGAAGTAAGGCAAGCGTCTGCTCTGGACCGCCTCAGGGCTTGCATGAGAGGGAGTGTTCTTTCAGGAAGCAGTGGATGTTCCTATGGCGATTTGGACCTTCCCACTGCTGTTGTGGGCAATGACGCACTGAAGCCTTGCCAGTGGCAAGTTGCTGCGATGCAATGCAATCACATGCAGCCATCACAGGCATGCTTGACACCAAAGCAACACCCACAACGGCAGGAGAACAGAAGAACGTGACACGCGCCATAGCTAGGCTGGGTTGCAAACTGCATAAATATTTCTGCCCGCGTCTTCTGCTCATCCGCCCTTTGCTTGTGCCTTTGCCTTTGCTTTGCGGTTGCTCTTGTCCGCCTGCTTGAGCTTCTGCAGGCCCGGCATGCTGATCTTGACCTGCCCAACCTGCGGCAAGCGGAAGCCGTGGGGCAGGGGGGAGGCAAAACGCTGCTGGGTGGGGCGTGGGGAGGCACAAACGCTACAGGGTGGTGTGCAGCAACAGGTGTGAGCACCTCGCTGTCACCACATGAGCAGAGCAGTCGTACCTTCTTGACGACCTCCTATGACGTGCAGTTCGTCATGCCCATGCCTGAATGGCTCTGCTCTGCTTTGACTACCCTTCAAACCTTGTAGTCGAGCCCGTTCTCACCCACACTCATGAGCCCTGCTCCCAACACGCAGCATCCCCTTGCAGCAGTGCCTTCAGGGCGCACCATGGCGTTCACCATGTCCATCTCTGGGATGGCCTTGAGCAGCTCCTTCTCCCTCTGCGCCGCTTCAGGCGCCCTCACCAGCAGCTCCAGGGCCTGACGCGCCGCCTTGCCCTTCTTGACTGTGCCGGGTGTGAGCTTGACCTTGAACTTGTAGTTTTGCAGCGCCTGACGCAAAGGGCAGGGAGGGGCAGGAGGGTCATTCAACATGGAGGATGCTTTTGACGCGCTGCCTTGCCTTTCTTTGCAACTTGCAGGGCATCAGTTGCAGCTGAAGCTCTTCAGCTTAAGGTCTTGCAGCGCCTGAAGAAGCAAGACAGGAAAGTGCAGCAGGGCCTGCAAGGAAGCAGTGTCTGACACACTGCCTTTGCCATCACTTCCAACAGCAGGCCGTCCACCCTGGGCATTCCCGTCAGAGCGCTCAGCAACGTCAGTCAGCCCTTTGCTGCACTCCATGAATTGCCCTCGCCTCCATCTGTGGCTGTCCTTCTGCCCTTGGAAGCGCCCTGCTGACTGTTAACGGCCTCTACCTCTACCTACCAGCCTCTGTATCCAGCTGCAAGCAGCTGTAGCTGAAAGCAGCTCCACCTTAAAGCAGCTGTAGCTGGAAGCAGCATGCTGCCATGCTTGCCCCTGTTCCCTGCAACCCTCAGACAGCCCTGTTCCCACCCTCACACCTGGTACGGCCCACACACTGGGATGGCCGACAGCAGCAGATCCTCCGTCCGGGGTACCCCAGTCAAGGAATCTAACACCGTCAGCCTCTCCTTCGCCGCGTCGTCCAGCTCAGGCCCGGCATTCTCTTCCGCCAGAAGCGCAGCAATCTCAGCCCGCTCCGCCGCGCTCACGCCCCCCTCCGCCGCGCTGGCCCCTGCCGCTGCGCCGCCCTCCTCTAGTGCAGGCAGCACAGAGATGGCATCGTCGCCGCCGCCCTCTGCCTCCCCTGCCTCTTCGGCGCCAAGTCCATTTGCGCCAGGCCTGCCAACGCCTTTCGAACCAGCGGCAGCGGTCAAAGCAGCAGCACCGGCAGGTCTGCCTGAAGCAGTTTTACCTGTGGCAGTTTCGCCCGAGGCAGGTTTGCCTGAGGCAACTCTGCCTGGGGCGTCAACTGCGCTGGGGCCAGACGTTGCCTGCGCCGGCCCCTCCTCCAAATCTGACTCGCTCCCCGAATCGCTGGCACCCTCCTCCTCCTCCTCCTCCACTTTCTGCCCCTGAGACTTCGCATCCGCCCGCCCGCTCGCCGCCCCAAACTGCTTGCCCGTCGCCTTGGCAATCGCGTCCTGCATGGCGTCTGCGTCCAGCAGGGGAGCGCTGGTCTGTACACCCTTGCGCTTCGCCTCCTTACGCTCCTTCCTCTCCTTAACCCTGTCGGCCCGGCTCTTCTTCTCGCCCTGGGACGCCAAAAGCGCCAGCGCCAGCGCACGCTCCTCCTCATCCTGTCGGGGCACAGGGTGTAAGGTGTAGGGTGTAAGTGTGGCGAGCCAGTGAGAAAACTGCAGCTCTACCCTCCTACAACCTCAACAGTGAAGGAAGGAAGCAGAGAAACAAAGAAAGAATGACGGAGGTGACAGGGCTACGTCCCTGTGTGGTGGAAAGTTGAGGTTGGCGGAGGGGTCCATCGTGGGGCCCCTACCATCTGCCTACCAATCGTGCCAGCCAAAGCATACAGGACAGGCTGCCTTGCCAAGTACAAGTTGGGCCGTAATTGACAGCACTGCTCGCCACACACATATCCCACTAGCGGTATCTTCTACAGTGCAGGGGGCACTGTGAGGGTGCATGCAACCCCTGCCCTGATTGGGCAGGACCTCCTGACACAACCCACTGCACATCATGGTGGTCCATCCCTGCCCCCACCCCTCCACTCACCTGGTCGGCGTAGCGCTCCTTCATCTTCTGTTGCTTGCCCTTCCTGCCACGCGCCGCGCTGATTGCTGCCGCTGCTGCTGCCGCCTCTGCCGCCGCAGCTGCCTGCGCCTTCTTACCAGCCGCAGCCCCGCCTTCCTTCTGCTGCCCCTGCCGCTGCTGCTGGTCGCCCTGCTGCCGCTGGTCCCCCTCCTCACGCCCCTGCCCCCGCCCCTGGCACCCCTTTTTCAGCAGCTCCCTCTCCTTCGCGCTCATGCGCTTCTTGCCCTGCCCACCCTGGTTGTCGCCCCCCTCCCTCGGCCCTGCCCCCGCCCCGTCACGCCCCTGCTCCCCCTCCCCTTCCTCATGTGCTTCCGCGCCCACTGCCAGTCCATAACGCTCGTAAGACTTGGCTGCCGCCACACCGCCGGTGTAACCGGACCTAGCCCTGCCTTTGCCCACACCTCCCACACCTGCCACACTTCCAGACACGGAGGTGGAGGCAGAGGTGGCCCTGCCGAGCGACAGGGAATGTGTGGAACGGGCAAGTGCGTCCACACCTCCCTCCAGGAACCGCTCTAGGGCACTGCCGCCTGCCTCGCCTCCCTCCTCCGCACCTCCTGCAACCACCCTCTCCTCCTCCTCCTCCTCCTCCTCCTCCTCCTCGTCCTCCTGTCCCTCGTCCCCTGGCAGGTCGTCCTCTCCCAGGCCTAGCTTGGGGGCGCGCTCCCCCAAGTGGGCCGCAATGGAGTCCTCCTCCAGCTTGAACATGTATCCGAATCCGAAAACCAGGGGTTGTGGCGGCAGGTAGTTCTTGCGGCCTCGGATCATGAAGCTGCCGGTAGGTAGGTACTCGCCTGACGGTGCAGCCTTGGAGACTTGGTGGTGGTGCACCCACCTGTGGGTGAAGGCAGCAGGGGTGGGCATCCAGGGGGGGAGCAAAATGTTGGGTGATCGATCAGCCAGGGGGGTGCAAGAAACAGGGGTGGTCAAAGATTAGTCGGGTAGTGCCCTTGGAGGTGACCTTGGAGACTTGATGGTGGTGTACCCACCTGTGGGTTAGGGCAACGGGGCTGGGCAGCCGGGGGGCTGCAAAGGGGTGGGTGGTTGCAGGTCGGCGGGTAGGGCCCGAATTTCCCCGCCCTGGAGACTTCTTCATGGTGGTGCACCAACCTTGGTATGAGGGCAAAAGGGATAGCTGGGGTCGAGGCGCAGTAAATCATCCAATGCCTCAAGCCCTTCCATCCGTCAATCGCCACCCGCCTCAGGCAGGTAGGATAACCCGGAAATCCTAGGCGCCAGAGCGGCACACACAATAGCAGCCTGCGTGCTGCGGCGTATTCAGCCTATTGCACAGCTTCCCACCCCACCAACCCACCACGCAGATGTGACAATCTTTGAATCCCAGGTGGGAGAGCAGAACGCGCAGTCACAGCCCGCGTGCTGCAGCGCAATCAGCCTGCTGCACAACTGTGCAAGTTCCCTTACCGCTTTCCACCAACCCATCAACCCACCAGGCTGATTTGGCAATTTTCAAGTCCCAGGCGCGAGAGCGGCATACGCAGTCACAGCCCGCCTGCTGCAGCATACTCAGCCTAAGTAGGGCACAGCTTGCCCAATCCGCTCCCAGCAACCCACCAGGCAGATGTGACGATTTTCGAGTCCCAGGCGCGAGAGCGGCACACGCAGTCACAGCCCGCCTGCTGCAGCATACTCAGCCTAAGTAGGGCACAGCTTGCCCAATTCGCTCCCAGCAACCCACCAGGCAGATGTGACGATTTTCGAGTCCCAGGCACGAGAGCGGCACACGCAAGCGCAGCCTGCCTGCTGCAGCGTCAGCGGCGGGATGGGCTTGTCGGGGTTAGGGTTCTTGATTATGGTCGATGATGCGCCGTGCAGCTCTGCGTGGACGTACGCGTCCCCCTTGGTGAAGTAGCGCTTGACGATGAGCTCGTTCTGCTGCGCATCTCGGCCGCTGTGCACAGGCAGGGCAGGGCAGGGAGGAAAGGGGGGAGCGGGCAGGGAGGGAGGGATCTGAGTGCACAGGCATCGCCCTTGGAGCGCTATGGATGGAGCGCTTGTTGATAAGCTCGTTCTGCTGCACACCTCGGCCACTGACCAAAGGCAGGGTAAGGCAGAACGGGGCAGCACACATAGCATTTTCT
Organism: Chlamydomonas urium; assembly: GCA_039880955.1. Classification (NCBI taxonomy): domain Eukaryota; kingdom Viridiplantae; phylum Chlorophyta; class Chlorophyceae; order Chlamydomonadales; family Chlamydomonadaceae; genus Chlamydomonas; species Chlamydomonas urium. The sequence continues at coordinate 35,416 of JAWZTI010000099.1, read as the reverse complement.
TCAGAACATCAGTCGTACCTTCCCATCAGTCATCATGCACGACATAGCAGACATTACTCCTGCTCCTTTTTCTTCGTGCCCAGGAATGCATCCCTCACCACAGGACCAAATAGTTCTCGCTGCTAACAAACCAGAGTGAACTGTAACAAACATTACTTTATTTCCTATATCTCACCTGATGACGAGGTAATTCTCGCTGCTGATGAACCAATGGAAGCGCTCAAACCAGAACGGCTTGCGGGGAGCTGCAATCAAAGGCTGGCTCCGCACCTACATGAGTCATGCAGGGGGGGGGGCGCAGGCGATGCACAGCATTGCCCTCATTGCCAATGTCAATGTACCAAGTTTGATCACTTTTGCAGCTGACGTGCCGCTTTATCCCTGGCTGCCTTGAGCGCTGCCTACGTATGAAGTTCATACAATGAACTCCATCCGCTTCCCACACCTTCCACACCTGCAGCAGCTGCTGCGCCGCCTTCTTCTCGGCTGCCTTGAGCGCCGCCTCGTTGGCAGCCAGCGTCTTGGCCTGCTTGGCCACGTGCTTCTTACGGGCGTCGTAGTGCAGCCTCGCGTTGCTGTGCGCCGAGAACGACAGGTCCACCTGACAGGATGAAGCACATGGTAGATTAGGTAGGGAAAGTAGGTAAGGAAGGTTGGATCAGTTGGGTAGGTGAAAGATAGGTGACGCGATAGTTTAGGCAAAGGGTTGGCTACACCTGGTGTGGTGTACGCCCGTGCATGACAGGTGCACCTGACAGCGTGAGGGAAAGGGGTACGACAGGTAGGTGAGTAGGTAAGGTTGGGCATGCCAGCCTGTCGCCACTTCCTGCCCCCGCTGATTTGGCAAGGCAGTGCATATCAGTTGACTGAGCAGTGCGCACAACACCCGCGTTTGAAACATGCAACGCACCTGCACCTTGCTGGCCGGCCGCGTTATCGCCTCCTCATCCACCTCATCATCGTCATCGTCGAGGTAGTTGCCCAGAAGCAGTGTGATGCGATTGCTCTCCAGCTGCAGGCTGTGGATGAGGCACGCCACGGGGTTACCCGCCTTGCGCTCGTCACGAATCATCAGGTCCAGCTCACGCCAGTCCATCCCTAGCAGCGGTGGTGAGGAGGGCGGAGGCTTTTCAGGTAAGGCTGTGGATGAGGCATGCACCAGGGTTGCCCGCCTTGTGCTCGTCGCGAATCATCAGGTCCAGCTCCTGGCAGTCCATTCCTAGCAGCGGTGTTGAAGGAAGGGACAACAGTGATGCATTCGCAGCATTTCAGGCGGGACTGTGGACGCTCCACACACCCTTTACACGTTGCCTGCCTTGCGCTCGTCGCAGGTCCAGATCACCCCACTCTATTCCTAGGACAGTGAGATCGAAGGCAAGATGTGCTGCAGGTGGGGCTGCCAATGCCGCAGGCCACAGGAATTCCAGCTTTGCAACGTCTGCGCGCCTGGCCCTCCCCGTCTGTGCCCCTGCCCACCCCGTCTGTGCCCCTTGCCCTCCCGGTGACCTACCCCTTGTCACTTGAGGCAAGGGCCTCGCTCACCGCCGCCATGGCTGCTTCATTGCCTCCCAATTGTACTCAATCAGCGCTGCCCTTCCCCCCCTGACCCGCCCCAATCTCTCCTTGCCCTCTCACCTGAGGCAAGGGCCTCGTTCACCGCTGCAATAGCTGCGTCCACCGCCTCCAAGTTGTACTCAATGAGCGCTGCCCGCTGCTGCGCCTCATCAGCCTCCCTTTGCAGCGCCGACACCCTCCCAGCCTGGTCGCTCTTGATCTTGTCCAGCTTGCCCAGAGCGGCCCTCTCGGCGTCCGCCCTTGCCAACGCTGCACGCTGGCCTGCCACCTGCACACGGGGTTCCAGTTCAGCAAAGTGAGTCGCCCTTGAGCTTGTCCAGCTCGCCCTGATCAGCCTTCTCAGCGCCTGTTTTTGCCGGAGCAGCTTGCTGACCCGCCGCCTGTGCAGAGCGGGCCATCTAAGCAGGCATCTTCCAACACGTCATTCACCGGCTTCAGCCCCCCACTCAACCGCCGCCACCGCCCCTCACTGAATGCCCCAGCTGCATATTGCCCACCTCAAACCCGCTACCTGTCCCTGTACACCAATGACATTCTTAAAGCAGCCTGCCATAGCAGTGAGTCATAGCAGCTAGTCGCAGCAGTTCGTCATTAGCAGCCTGCCATAGCAGTGAGTCATAGCAGCTAGTCGCAGCAGTTCGTCATTAGCAGCCTGCCATAGCAGTAAGTCATAGCAGCTAGTCGCAGCAGTTCGTCATTAGCAGCCTGCCATAGCAGTGAGTCATAGCAGCTAGTCGCAGCAGTTCGTCATTAGCAGCCTGCCACAGCAGTGAGTCATAGCAGCTAGCCAAGCTCACAAATCACCCACCTTGGAGAAATACTCCTCAAGAGCGCCGTCAAACGTCTCAAACTCCAGCTGTCGCTGCCCCTCGCTCTGCCTCAGCTTCAGAGGGTTGAAGTCGAGGAACAGCTCCGCCGCCGCCTCGCCCTCACCGCCCTCGCCCTGCTGCTGAGGCTCCTGCTGCTGCCTCTGCTGTTGTTTGCCGTTCTTGCCGCCTGGATGCAAATTCCACCCCAAGGGGGAAAGCCAAGGTTTCAGGAAAGGCCCAGGTCTACCAACAGTAGAACATTCTAGCCCATGGACTTGTAAAAGAGAAGGTTCCGTTACTGCTACTGCTCACCTGGGGGTGCGAGTGTGATGAAGCCAGCGGCTGGTGCCTGCTCAAGGCCAGAAAACCACGCGTCCAGGCGACCCAGGGCGGGTAGCAGCGCAGTGCAGCTTCCCTGCAGCTTCTCCTTGTCGTCTGGAGACAGCTTCGTGTTGGGGCTGAGGCCGGCGTCAAGCAGGCAGTGCTCAGCTATGGCGGGCCCATAAGGGATGAGCGCTGCGAGGGAGGCTGTGGCGGGCAGAGGGCAAGCATGGGGG
>JAWZTI010000099.1:0-32464 GCA_039880955.1 Chlamydomonas urium | reverse complement strand
GAGGGAGTAATTATGCATGGAGCCTTGACGTCAAGCAGGCAGTGCTCGGCAATGGCGGGGGCGTAGGGGATGAGCGCAGCAAGGGAGGCTGCGGCGGGCAGTGTGGAGCAAGGGAGCAGTGAGGCGCGCCAGTGAGGGTGTTGTGTTGCGTCGAGCATCGCTCTGCCTTGGGGCTGAAGCCCCTGCCTGCCTTTTCCCTGCCTGCATCACTGCCCCAGACTCCCACCCCATGACTGTCATGCTTGATCACACACAAACTTCCGCCCCTGCTCACCCCCTCCACCCCAAGAGCAACTGGAAACTCACCCTTCAGGTTCTGGCCCTGCTCCACCCCTGCCTGCAACACTTCCACAGGCTCCAGCTACGTGACTGACCATGAAAAGCTGCATGTGAACGTCTGTCCCTGCTCACCCATCCACCTCTGAGAAACACCACCCAGCTGAGAAACTCACCCTTCAGGTTCTGGCCCTGCTCTGCCCCTGCCTGCAGCGCAGTCGCAAGCTCCTGCTCTGTGACTTGCTGCCGCAGACGCACCACGTGCATGGGGTATGGGTGGCGCGCCATGACGGCAAAACCCTTGTCGTCGTCACGGTGTGAACGCAAAAGTGTGAGGACTTCATACTTGGAGTCAGTCAGCACGATGTTGCCCTGACCAGGAACAGGGCAGGGCGCAAGCATGTCAGAGAATTTACAGCAAGTACATCAAAGAGTGTTGAACAGAAGACTGGCTCAAGACATATTCTGAGTACACCCAGGCGCATCTCATGCCCGACTTCCCTGTCCTTCCATCCCCCCCACACCTGTGAGTACATCTCCAGAATGAGGTGGTACGCTGCCTCACCGGACCCAAACACAAAGTCCACGACACGGTCCACGCCCAGCTGCCGGACAGCTTCCAGACGGCGCGTGCGGATGTGTTTCCGGAGCTTGAGCGTGAAGTTTGAGGGCACATCGCTGCGGTCTTGCATCACCTGGGAGCGTGTAGGGGCGGCAACCACGGCAAAGTGCTATCAAATGTGTGAACCTTGCTGCTCACCGAGGTCTGCCTCCTGCAAGCGCGCCATCCCCATCCCCCAAAACCCTGATCTGGCTCCCCCACCAGTGCTTCGCCCCCTCCCCTGAGCCCCTGGCGCCATCATTGCTTCGCCTGCCCTTACACGGAACGTCCAGCAATGTCAGTGTCATGGGCACTGTCACCAGAGGCCCTTGCTGACACTGCCTGCGTGCTCACGTCAGTCGTCAGCTGTTGCACTCCCCGGTGTCGGGTGTTATCCGTTTCAAACAAACCCTTCGTGCAGACAGTACACTGACTTCAGCCCCCCTCCACCACACAACCGCTCACCTCAGTGATGTGGAAGCGCAACCCAACCGTCAACAGAAGGTATACCACCTTCCACCCCCCCATCCCTCGCCCCTGTTGCCTTTATGAGCGTTATGTTGCGCAGTCCCGAACTTACCTTGGTGACATGAAAGCGCGACCCACTCTCCAGCAGCAGGAACACCTTCTCGCCGTCCTCACCGCTGCGTGCCAGCTTGATGAAATAGGTCTACAACAAGTACATATCAGTAGATCAAAGGGTGCATTCAGAGTCAGGGCACAGGTAAAACGCAGGGCACAGCATTCTCATGCTGCTATATACCCGTGTGCTGTCGCAGCTGCTGAGGTTTCCATTTGGAGGGTTGCGAGCCGGAGGGTGATGGAGGCACTGCAAGTGGCCGCTCTGATACCGGCTGGCACCCAAACACCTTGCATTGCACGCCGCACCCATCATTAGCTACCTCGCATGCTTTAGTGTTATTTGCCAGCACTGAAGGGCACGCCACTGTGCATGGTGTCCACTGAACCCACCTGCCCTCTGACAGCTGTAGGTCCCATGCAAGGTAGGCACCCAGCCTCTTCCCCTCGCCCCTCGCCCGGCTGACCCCAACTAAGGAGGCGCGCATTACCTTGGCGTTTATGTCGTAGATGTTGGCCACGCGCAAGCCCAGCAGCTTTGCGTGCAGGCAGGCGGCCTCGCCTGCCACATCCACGCTCGTCATGCGCTGCTTCATGGCTGCACGTGCGCCCGGTACTACGGCGCGGTGCTAGTGGGCTCAATTGTGTTGTGTTGTGGGTCACGATAACCAGACCATTCAACACTGTGTGGGGGCAATAATTTTCACATGGTCTTGCGCGTATGACTCATTCAACCCACAGCGCGGTGCAGCATGCAGGGTATGATGTTGAGGGGAACATGGCAAAGAACTACCATTCATTGACAGCAGTGCTGGACTTTTGGCAAAACCGTCCACATGAGGCATGCGCTCACTGCTTTGTACACAAGCTGCAGCCTTGCTGCAACGATACATGGAGAAGATAGAGAATGTTGAGCCTTGGGTGCTCCTAACCATTGTGCAGGCGTGCACATACCGCACCGGTTCCCAACCCAGACGTTCCACAAGAGCGGCACCCCCAACACTTCAGTTGCATCACCACCAGTCGTACAAAGGGGTGGGCGGTACGGGCGTACTGCTCCGGATGTCGATCGGCAGGTGCTCAAACGATAGGCGGGTGGCAGGCTCTCGCCTCAGGTGCGCAGCGCTAACAGCGCACAGCTCCTGCACTACTGCCCTGCAACTGGCGGCAGGGCAGTAGTGCAGGACCCCACTTGTGTTGGCATCGTCGTGCTCTGGCCCTGCTCCCCAACCGCTGGACTTGATGTTGTAGCCCTCGGCACCTGGCAACCCTACAATCCGCCTCCCAGCGTCTTCTTGAGCCCCCTTGCCCGAACCGCGACCATCCCAGCCGCCGACGCAATCCTCGGCCCAGCACTGGTCAACTTGCCAGCTTTGTCCCACACTCAGCTGCTGCCTCACACACCCCTGCTGTCCCTCGCTGCACTGCCCCACCTACAGCTGCAGCCAGGTCTCCGCCACAACCAGCAAGCTGGTGCAACTCAATGTGCCAATCAGGCTGTCAAGAGCAGACTTTCACAGAGTTGGTTGCACTAATGATAGGCAGCTCCACAGCCACCACAAGGCAGGCGTACGGTGCAATGGCAAGGAGAGCAGCAAGCACCCACTCGCACACGTCTACCCTGCAGTGCTGCCTCTCGCAGCCTGCCGTTGATTGAGCTGCATGGGTGCCTCAGTGGCGGCTGTGATTGCTTGCGCCGGTGTTGCTCCTGATGTATCTGGCCTAATCCGTGCCCTGCATTACAGTTTCAGCACGGCTGCATGCAGTCTGCGTTGGCTGGCGCTCTGACTGCATGCAGAGCTGACAGCTGACCCGGCTTCCTTCCCCCCTGCCATCGTGCGTGCCAGGCTCCCTTGGTGTCCTGGATGCTGCGTTTCTGGGGTTCTTGCTCGAGCACACAAAGGAAAAGTGAGCCCACACCGTTCAAACTTCAAACGCCAGGGAGGTCACCTGGCACTGTTTGTTTCTGGCAGCCTCCGAACGCCATGGCCCGCAGCCGGCCGCAATCAGCTGCGTCGGTGTTGCTGGCGCTGCTGCTGGCATCGGCAGCGACGACGCAGGGCACCTACGTCTCTTACATGTCGGAGCTGCGCCGCAGCGCAGCAACAGTGCAGATGTCCTACAACCCTGCACAGATCATCCCTGGCCGCTACGCCAGTGGAATGGTGGGAGACGGCAACTTCATCAGCTCTGCGGACATGGGCGTGCGGATGTGCAAGCTCTTCATCGATGGCACGGCGCATGGAGCAGCGCTCGGCTACACCGGCACCTTCATGCTGCATGTGCTGCTGCATTACAATGCCTACGGCGGCATCAGCCGTGTCAAGGGCACCGTCACGGTGCAGCCCCTACTAGTTGTAGCAGCAACAGACCTGAACGCCAGCTCCACCACGCACCACCCGCCCCCGCCTCCGCCCGTCAAGCGCCTGCATGATGTGCAGTTTGACCCAGTCATCGTGCTCACAACACCAGACAATCACACGACCTTCCACATCAACGGCACCGCCACGTTCCCATTTGTGAGCCAGCTGTGTGCTCGGAATCAGGAAGGGTTGATGCTGTGTTGACCAATGCCATGAATGCACTGCAGCATGTCGCCTCATCAAGCCAGCTTGCCTTCCACTCTCTCTCACACATGCATGTGTTTCCCTCGCTGCCACCCGCCCCCCAGATGCCCATCCCAGTGTCTGCCATAGCAGCCCCCTTGGCAGCCAGCTTTCCGACACCTGCTGAGACCGAGCATGAATTCTACCTGACGGCCCTAGGTGCCAACAACAGCTGCACCTTCCGCCCAGTGGTCATGCCCAACCAGCTTGACTACAGAGGCGTGGAGCTGCAGCTGAACGCGGACCCGAAGAAGGCGAGCGGGCGGCCAGGACAGCAGGGCTAGCAGAGTGGGGCAGGAAATGAAGGGTGGTGCAGGAGGATGCAAGCAATGACTGCAACAAGAGGCAAGCCAGGATGCGGATTAGGGATGGGGCTCAGCCGGTTCGACTGCCTGGGCCAAGTGCAGCGTGGGGCCGCTGACTCTTTGCTTTCTGTCCTGTTGTGCCGCACTGCCCTGACGTTTCATCCGCGTGCCCAATGCGTGTGCGCAGGAGGCAAGGGAGGCCTTCATCGTGATGAGCCCGTTCTACGGCATGCGTCCCCTCAGCAGCGGCAATGTGGAGAAGTTTGCAGTGCTGCTTGGGCGCCACATCCAGGTGTGAGGCAGCTGGCGGGGGCTGGGCAAAGGGCGGCCGTGCGCACTAGTGGGACAAAGTAGCAGTGTGGTACGGCGCATTGCAGTGATAGCTCTGCCGCGTACGAAGTGAGAGGCAGAGGGCTGGTTCAGCAGTACGGGCTTCTGACTGAGTATGCAGCTCATGTGTAGGCACTCCTGTTGGATGGTTGCCTATCTTGTCTGTATCGCCTTCTTTTTGTCCCTACCTGCGGTGGTGACGCACACCCGGTGAAACAAAGAAAGCACCGCCCGCCCGCCTACCCTTGACAACCTGCCTCACTTGCCTCACTACTCCAACCTATCACCTGCCTCACTGGCAATACTTGCCTCATACGTCCATGCCTGCTCCTGTCTGCAGTGGCACCGTTCGCTTGGCTTCACCAAGCACGTAGTGTACCTGAGGCCTGATGACATGATGGTGTTCACCATCATCCCCTCGGTGCAGCACTGGATCAAGAAGGGCTACCTGCTGATGGTGCTGTGGGAGGTGAGGCAGAAAGGGGTGCGGTGGTTGGCAGGAACCTGGTGCGTCACATGTGCCCCTGGTGCAACACAGAACTTTCCAGAGCAGCCTGACCTGCCGCTCTACAACTACGGCACGCTGGCCCTTGTCCCCCCCCTCATTCCGTGCTGCCTGTCCCCCTGATGCAATACAGAACTTTCCAGAGCAACCTGACATGCCGCTCTACGACCAGCGCATCATCTACAACCATGCCATGCTGGCCTTCACCGGCCTGGATGTCTACTTAGCCATGGTCAACCTAGACGAGTATGTCATGTCACTCAGGGATGACCTGGCAACAGTCCAGGGCATGATCAGAGCCTGCAACTGCTCCGCGCTGTTCGGGCCGCTACCGCTGCCGCAGCGCCAGCTGTCAGCCTCCAGCGCTTCAAATTCAAAGGCAAGTATCAATGCGAGGACCCGTGCTCAGCAAGGGCACGAGGGGCAGCCGGTCAACCTGCTGATCCGTCGGTACCACAGTCTCGTCAGCAACTACTTCCGCCTGACGCCCGAGCTCGACATGTGGGCCGCGACGCCGCTCAAGGCGCAGCACCCGCTCGCGAGATACGGCGTCGTGAACCGCATGCGGCCGCCCGCCGTTAAGGCCATGCTGCGTCCAGAGGTGAGGGCAGCCGCATGCCAAGCAGAAGTTAGTTGTCTGCTTGCACCTTGCCTTGTCCACGTGTCTTGTGTTGTGTCGTGATGGCTGGGTCACGGATGCCCTTCCCACCTCGCTGTCAGCCCTCGCCCTGCGTACTGCAATATCAAGGCAATCTTAAGGCACTCTCCATGTGTGTCTGCGCGCGCGAGCGACGTGGGTTCATCAGAGCTACGTCACTGTCACCTTCCACCTGATGCTGAACTCCTGACCGACTTGGTGCCCTGCATGCCGCTGCAGTTTGTGCACACCTACGCAACACACAGCTCCACACACTACGCGCCCCTGGCCCCTGCGCCGGACTGCCTGTTTGTGCTGCACCTCAAATACATGTTCCACAACAGGGAGCGCTGGCACAGCAGCAAGACCAGCTTGAGGTGGGTGTACTGCGATAGGGATGCAATCCAACATGACAGCTATCCACTTATACCGACGGGCCTCTCAGAGAGCCACACTCTGACAGTCTCCTCCTTTATGAGTAAGTCTGGAGTCTGCACATGTCCATCGCTCGTGCGTTTACGGTGTGTCACAGCTATCTGTGCTTGCTATGGGTTGCTGTCTGCAGGCGTGCTGGGTACCTGGAAGACCGAGAGCTGGAGCGAGCGCTGAAAGCAAGAGCGACGCAGCTTGGCGACGACTGGCTGCCCAACATACAGCACAAGGAGGACAGCTGATGGGGCGTGGGAGGAAACAGGCTTGCTGGGCTCACAAGCAATCACACCAGCTTTGCCACTGCACTCCTATCTAGTGCTGGAGGTTGCTCTCAAGTGCTGGAGGCTGCCCCTGGGTGTGCGCAAGACTTGCATAGTGCATTCCAAGACCTGCAGGATGTGATGCGTCAGGATTATAAAGGCTGCAGCAGTGGACCAGGGATACCAGTAGGCAGGGCAAGTCGTCCATGTGTGTAGTGTGTTGAAGCCACAAGCAGTGTTGTCACTTTTTATGGAAAAAAGCCTTTCCAGCTGCGAGTGTGTGTGCCGTGTCAGCTGCAGCGCGCACAGGGTGACTCAATCGCCAGTGTTTGGGAATGAGCATGTGTGCTGTGCTGTGACAGCCCTTCTGCCGCTTGCCGCTTGAGCCTCCACAGAGCTTCCCTGCCTTGGCATCAGATTTGCATGCATTCAGGACCACCTCTTAATCTCTTCTTTACATTTTGCTTTGCAAACCCAGCCAGCAACACTGCCGAAGGCAAAGTCTTCTAAATGGACCTACTGCCCTTCTTGATTGTTCAAATAAAGTGCTGGGGAGCTACCGTCCAACGTGCGGATTGCGCACCTGGCCAGTCACTTCCATCCTATTTTGCAAGGTGTAAGACTAGGCCCCTGATTAGTTCTGTCACCTGCTACCATGTGTGCCGCAGGCTGTGCATTGCAGAATGTGCAATGCACAGGACAAACGGTGTTGCAAAGTGCGCTCCACAGAATGGGGGAGACGTTTCCTGCGGTGTGCTACTGCTGACATGGAGCCCTGCTGCTGTGTTGAGCCATCAAGCACTCAGCAACGCAGGGATGACCACCAAAATCTGCCTCTGCCCCCATTTGGCCCCAGCTGCAAATGCCTGCCTCCTCCACCATCTGCACCAGCCGCTTCACTATCTGGGGCGTAAATCTACCTACTACCCACCTCTGCCAGCTGCGGCGCTGCAGCTGGCCCATCCACTTTCAGCTGAGCTCCCACCTCATCGTCTTCCTCATCCTCCTCCTCATCTGTTTCCTCCTCTTCGTTGCCTTCCTCCTTTTCCTCCTGCTCCCCCTCCTCGTTTGCCTCGCCCACGGATCCAACCTCTGCCCCTGCCTCTGCCCCTGCCTCTGCCCCTGCCTCCTCTGACTCCTCATCCTCATCCTCTGCGCTTGCTGCCTCTGTCTGGGCCTCACCAGCTTTGCCTGTGCTTTTCACAGCCACCTCAGCCTCAGCTCCCTCCGCCTGACCCTCCTCCAACTCATTCCCATCCTCATCTGCCTCGGCAGTGGCCTCAACGGCCAGCTCAGCATCAGCACCCTCTACCTGACCCTCCTCCGCTTGCTTCTCATTCTCCTCTGCCTCAACAGCCGCTTCAACAGCCACCTCAACCTCAGCCCCCTCCGCCTCACCCTCCTCATTCTCGTTGGTCACATCCGCCTCAGCACTCTGTGCCTCAACCGCCACTGCGTCACCCAACACTGGCTCATCCTCTCCACCTTCATTTGACTCGCCCTCTCCCTCCTCTCCCTCACCTTCCGCTGCTTCTGGCCTCTCAGCATCAGCTCCTTCTGCTTCAGCTGCCACAGCCTCAACCTGAAGCCCCTCTGCTTCAGCCCCCTCTGCTTCAGCCCCCTCTGCTTCAGCCCCCTCAGCACCAGCCTCCTCTCCCAAATGCGTCAGAGCCTCAGCAACCTCGGGTTCACCAGCCTCTCCATTGACCACTGCCTCTTCTGCCTCCTCTGCCTGCACCTTGGCCTTACCCTCTTCCTCCTGTGCCTCTGCCGCATTACCTGCCTCTGCCCCAGAATCTTCGGCCTCCCCAGCATCTTCAGCCCCCGCCGCAGCCTCGTCGTACGCATCCTCTTCACCTGCACCCCTCTCCCTCTGTGCCTCGGCCCCGTCTTTGTTACCCGCCTCCGCCTCCCCAGCTGCTTCAGCAGCAACTTCTGCGGCTCCTTCCACAGCCTCGTGACCCCCAGCCTGCTGGGTGTCATCCATCACGCCCTCGCCTGCCTCTGCCTCTGTTTCCTCCGCCCCGTTTGTCTCTGCCTCAGCTTCAACTGCTCCATCCACCTCAGCGTCAGCTCCCTCGACATCCCCTGCTGCGTCTTCCGCTTCACCTGGCTGTGCTTCTCTCCCCGCTGCATCAGCGGCCTCTGCCTCTGCTCCCCCTGCTCCAGGCGTCTCTGCCTCCACATCCTTTGTTTCAGTTGTTTCGATGGCCTCTGCCTCAGATGCGTCCGCCTCCTCGCCCTTCAGTTCACGTGCTGTGGCCTCGCCAGCCTCTGCTTCAGCCGCCTCTGGCTGTACTCCTTCCACTTGAGCTTCATAAACCGCAGCATCTGTCACCGCGTCTGCCATATCCGCCTCAGCCACCTCTGCCTTCCCTGCCTCCGGCACTGCCACTTCCAACGCTCCTGCCGTCTCCTCCACTGCTGCTTCTGCACCTGCCGCCGTCTCTGCTTTAGCCGCATTCGCATTAGCCTCTGTCGCCTCAGCTGCCCCTTCCGCACCTGCTGCCATATCTGCCTCCGCCACTCGTGCCTCGGCCCCCACAGCCTCTGTCACTCCTGCCTTGTTTTCCTCAGCCTCTGCCGCGTCTACCTTGACCCCCACAGCCTCTGCTCCCTCTTCCTCTGCCTCCTCAGCCCCTGCCACTTGCGTGTCCGTCCCCTCAACATCTGCCACTACTGCCTCGGGCTCCTCAACATCTGCCACCTCAGCCTCAGCTTCCACAGCCTCCTCCTCCTTCTCAGCCCCCCTAGCGTTTACCACGTCTGCCGCGGTCTCCTCAGCCTCTGCCACTTCTGTCTCAGCCCCCGCGACCACCGCCGCCTCTGCCTCTGCCTGCTCAGCCTCCGCCACTTCTGCGTCAGCCCCCTCCGCCTCCGACACTTCTGCACCAGCCCCCTCGACCTCTGCCGCTTCTGTCTCAGCCTCCCCAGCCTCCGCCACCTCTGCCTCGGCGCCCTCAGCCTCCGCCGCCTCTGCCTCTGCTGCCTGTACCTCGACTTCGTCAGCCTTTGTCCCTCCTGCTCCAGTCTCCCCGGCCGCTGCCTCCGCTGCCTCTGTCTCCATGGCACTTGCCACTTCTGCGTCAGCCCTCTCGATATCTGCCACCTCTGCCTCAGTGCGCTCGACATCCGCCGCTTCTGCCTCAGCCCCCTCGCCCTCAACAACTTCTGCCTCGGCCCCCCCCTCGGCCTCTGCGCCTTCCACCCCTGACTCCTCAGCTACCTCACCGCTTGCAGCTGCTGCCTGTCCATCTGGAACTTCCGCCTCCGTTTCTCCAGCCCCCTCCAAGTCAGCTGCAACTTCTGCCGCCTCCCCAACCACCTCCTCGCTGTAGTCGGCTGCATGCTCCTCTGCCATGCCATGCACATCAACCGCACTGTCAGACAGGCGACCGATGCTCCTTTCCGCTGAGGGCTCCTGAACAGGCGCATTGGCACCACCCTCTTGAGTACCAAGGGGAACCTCTAGGCTGGATGCCTCCTGCGCCTCATGCCCAGGGAGCAAGGCGTCTCGTGCCGCCATGTCAGCTGAGCTGCCGCTGGCATGCGATTCAAGGGGGCCAGACTGGGGCTCGCCGCGGTCAGTCGCATCGTCGGTTGATGAGGGCAGCAGCGCGTCCAGCACGCGCGTGACCTCCTCGAACACTGCTTCCGGGGGCGGGACCGCGCTGATGACTGCGCACTTGTCCTGCCCCAGGTAGTGGTCCCTGACGGGCAGAGATTGGTGCAGGAAGGTGTGGAAGCGCTTGCGGATGGTGTCGGCGTTGTCGTCCGCACGGCCGCTCGTCTCGCCGCGCTTTAGTAGTCGGCGCTCCATCTCGTCCTCGGGACAGTCAAAGAACAGCACTGCCTGACAGGCTAGCAGCGACGACTCAAACTCCAGCGCCTGGTCCAGGGCGCGGGGGAAGCCGTCAATGAGGAACAGGCGGCCGCCGCTCGTGACCATGGCATTGCGCAGCAGAGACAGTATCACCTGATGGCGAGGAGGGCAGCGAAGAAAGGAGCAGGTGAGGAGCAAGGGTGAGCGGCAATGGCACTTAGAGGAGCAGTTGCAACTGCCCCAAGGTTGGGAGCCCTTACGCGCCCTTGAGGCACTCTAGGGACTGCAAAAACATAACTGCCATTGCGCGTGATGCTTGTGTAAAGGCTTCTTCGTCACACAGCAAACAACACAGACAGCTGCAGACAGCCTCTCCTCTCACATTACTGTCACATTACTGACTATACACCTGAACCTGTCGGTCCTGAACCAGTCAGTTTTCCTTCCAGTCATGTGCCTGTGTGCCAGCTGGACCGCAAGCGCAGCACACTTCACTCCCAGCCCACCCAAAGCCAGCCCTGCTCCCCACCCCCCCACCCCAAGCGCCCCTCACTCACGTGCATGGGCACCAGCTGCCCCTCCTTCATCAGCGCGACGCACTTGGCCCCCAGCACGCTGCCATTCCTGACCTCATCGCGCAGCAGGTCGCCCGCGGACAGGTGAATCACACCGGCATAGCGCGCCTTGATGCGCTCACACTGCGTGCCCTTGCCGCTGCCAGGACCGCCCAGCACGAAGACTACAATGCTGTCCTCAGGCAGGTCGCCCTCAACAGCAGGCACCACAAGGTCAAGGTCGCTACCCTCTGCTGCCTGTGAGTCCACCGATGCAGCGCCAGATGCCTCTACATCTGCAGGTGCTGTCTCCTCCTCCCCCTCCTCCTCATCCGCAGCTTCAGCATCAACATCCTCCTTAGCCTGTGTTGCTGCCTTGCTCTCGGGCTGGGGCGGCGTGCTGGGCTTCTTGGGAAGCTGCGCGGCAGCTGCCGCCCCCTCCTCACCTTCCCGCTCAGCACCTTGGTCCCCAGCACCTTGCTGAGGCGCCACAGGCACTGCATCTGATGTGGGTGACTGCAGCGCGCCCCTCACCCGAGGAGACGACACCCCTTCCGGCCCGGCAATCGACGGCTGCCTGGGGCTCATCCCCCTGCTGCCACCTTCCACCGTCACCATTGCAACCTTCTTAGCCCCTGCCTCTGGGGCCGCGGCAGAGGCAGCAGGCAGCACCGACACCGGCGACCCCAACAGCATCTCCTGGGAACCTTCTATTAGTACATCCTCTAGGGGCATCTCTTCGGCAGGCTTGCCCGCCGAGGTCTTCTTCTTGGGCGTGTGACTGGGGGAGGGAGCCCGGCGCCTGCGTGGCGAGGGCGCCTCTGCCTCTAGCAGCTCGCTCAGCGCCGCCAGGCTCAGATAGTCAGGCGCGCCGTACATCATGCTCAGTTCATACCTGCGGCAGCAGGAGCAGCAGGCCACAGCATGGCATCATCACATGAACACCCTCATAACACCTTGACCAGGGGTGACGGGTCAGCGTATGCAGCTCAGCACAGACACAACAGCGGGGGTTCCACGTGCCCTCACGGCACCCTAGGCACTGTTCGGTTTATAACTGCTAGCCAAGGATTGGCTTTATAACTGCTAGCCAAGGATTGGCTTTATAACTGCCAAGGATTGGCTTTATAACTGCTAACCAAGGATTGGCTTTATAACTGCTAGCCGAGGATTGGCTTTATAACTGCTAGCCAAGGATTGGCTTTATAACTGCTAGCCAAGGATTGGCTTTATAACTGCTAGCCAAGGATTGGCTTTATAACTGCTAGCCAAGGATTGGCTTTATAACTGCTAGCCAAGGATTGGCTTTATAACTGCTCTAACCTGTCCGCGCTTGCTGTACCTGTATGCCTCAACAGCGTCTTGGTGGACGACGATGTCAGCGGCACGCGGCCGCGCATAATCCTGCGACCCCTGCTCCGCTTGCTGGGAGTCGTTGAGTGCCCTGCAAGGAGAGAGCAACACGACATTTCACTCACACCAGGAGCAACGGCAAGCTCAGCAGCGTTGAACGTACACGTGCCCCTCCCTCAGCCTTGTCTGACTGATCACAACCTTTCTGTGTCCTGCCGTCCCTGGTTTAAACAGCCCCCCAGCATGTGCCTGCTCCGCACCTGTGCAGGCTATCTGAGCTGTACTGGATTCTCCCCTCCGCCCCCGGTTGCACCCCTGGCAACCGATGCGTCACCACCACTAGCTCTACATCCAGCGTCTCTCACCTGATCTCCTCCCTGGCCCTGATCAGCTCCTCACTGAGGCACTGCACCACGGCCTGCACCACATCGCAGCGCTCGCTGACACGGCAGGGTCTGGGGCCTGTCATGTCACCCGGCAGCTCCGGCACCATCATGCTCAGGGACTGTAGGCCCAGGCCGTCACCCAAACGGACAGCCTCGCTCTTCATCCGATCCACGAGCATGTGGAACAGCCTGGGTGGGAGCACAGGTGATGGACAATGAGCAGCTAAGGACACATTGTGAGGGCGGTTGTTGGGTTAAATAGGTCCTCAAGGGTCCTGAATTTAGGGCTCCCACGGCGCCTGACTTGCAGTGAGGGGGTCTCAGCATACCAACATGCCTCAGCGACCACCCAGGCACAGACTCACGTGAAGTCCTGGTCCACCTCGTCCATCAGGGCGTGCAGGTGTCTGATGGATTCCAGCGACTGGCGATACTTCTGGCGGTACATTCCACGCTGCTTCCACAGGCGGGCGACCTGTGGGGCAGTTACAGGGCTGTGCCTTAGCTGCGCTCAAAAGTGCAGGTCAAGAAACCCATTCCCTTCCGAGCCGCTTCCAGTGTTGGAACCAGCGAAAGCCTTTAGATATTTTCGGGCTGCAACCATTATGCTTCAACAACGACCATGTCGCAAGTCTCTGGTTGCGGTGCAGAGTCTGCACCACAGCCCAAGGGGTTTCAGCACTAGGCACGTCACTGCCTTCCTCAGAGTTGAGGTGCGATGTGACTCACATCATGTGAAGGAAGCCCTTGCATTGCTTCCACACTCACCTGCTGCGCCAGGGCCGCCACCGCCCGGGAGCCGTCCTTGTCAAAGAGCTTGGGCGACGCGCCCTGGCCGCCGCTGCGGCCCTTTCCGCCACCCGCCGCCAGCACTGCTGCCAGCCCGCCCCCTGCTACAGGCGCTGCCCCTGCAATTGTCTTGCTGGGGCTCACTAGGTTGCCTTGCTCATCAATCTGCATGTGCCATGCAGAGTTTGGGCATTGTGGCGCATGTGAACACACACCAGATTGAGGTATAGAGCAAACCGCACATATGGGCACAGGCTACGGCAGTCACAGCACGTAGTCATTTGCTGGCAGTTGGCTGGTAATTTGGCTGGTAGTTTGATAAGTAGCAGGTAGTACTGACTGTATTAAAAGTGTTCGGCGGCCCGCACACAGTCTTAGCCTAGCAGACAAGTGCCGCACCATTGGCGCAAGAGTCTACCCACAACTGAGCTTGAACAGTCACTTCAGCGGGTAAAGGACCTCTGGAACGCTGAGCTTTCATGCCTGACGACCCTCACCTTGTAGCTGAGGCCCATCCAGATGCGCGTGGAGCGTGGTACCAGCTCGCTGCCCTCAGCCATGCAGATCTCCAGGTCGTTCTGAAGGTCCTCCGTCGTCGCCAGGTCACCTCCCAGCTGC
The DNA here is from genome assembly GCA_039880955.1 of Chlamydomonas urium. Taxonomy (NCBI): domain Eukaryota; kingdom Viridiplantae; phylum Chlorophyta; class Chlorophyceae; order Chlamydomonadales; family Chlamydomonadaceae; genus Chlamydomonas; species Chlamydomonas urium. The sequence continues at coordinate 18,410 of JAWZTI010000099.1, read as the reverse complement.
AACAGGGAAGCAATGACACAGGATGAGACAGAGTGGCAGCCAAATTTTCAACCCTAATGCTGAGCTTTAAGGGTGGATTACAGGTGATGACCGACACCACCACTGGCCCGGCTAGCCTCACAATCCAGATCAACACTTGCAGCAAGGCCATGGCCGTCAACCAGGGCATATGCGCCCGCCCCAGAGCTGCATGTTCTCTGTGTTTCTCACCCACCGCCTCGCAGCTCATACTCATCACCTTATCCCCGAACACCAGCACCCACCGCTTGCTGCGCCAAGTAGGCCATCGCAGTGGCTAGAGCGTTGCGCTCCATTGTGGCATGCTTGCTGAGCTCCATCGCCGTCGCCAGCTCCGCTTTACCGGACTCCTGCACCTCCCTCAGCCGGTTCTTGAGCGCCCGGATCTCCCCATCCAGCTGGTGCGTGCTGCTGGCGAGGGTACGTGCCTGCAGCTGGTCAACTCTCTGGTACTCTGCCAGCGCCCTCTCCAGCTCGCGTACCTGTGCGCGCTGCCGCTCCGTCTGCTCCTTCAGAGACGCAACCTCGCGCTTGAGGCCGGAGATCTCCTCATTCGCTGCATGCTGGTCAGACGCCGCTCTATTCTTGGCTGCAGCCAGTTCGTACCGCAAGTTCCTGGCCATACCCTCTGCCCTGATGACTTCTGGGCTGGCTGTGCGGCCGCCACGGCCTCCCATGGTGGCGTTCATGTGCCTGTGGGTGGGGCTGGCAGCGGCGGCTGATGGCAGAGAGCCCGTTGAGTTCCGCAGCACATTCTGCCGCTGCTCCCTCTGCTCCAGCATCTGCAGGGCGCCTGCTAGTCCCTTGTTGATGGTGGGTAGCCTGGTGCTGTCTTCACCCTCTTCTTGCTGGGTCACCCGCCCGCTACCCCATGCTTCTCGGGGCTGCTCTCGCATGCGGTAGCGGTCCATGATGTTTTGCCCTTCTGCGTTGCGATGAGCACACCAAGCTGCTCAATATTAGTGCCGCAGTCACTGCGTGGCAGAGCTGCGTGCGTGCATGGCATTTGTTCGCTCACATGCAACAGAGATGCCAAGGCAGACTGCAACACCTAGCAGCCAATTGCTTCCGCCACTGCCGCAAGGCAACCGACTTACATATGGAGCAATTTACAAGGTGTTCTCAGCGCGTTTGCTCGCTTGTCCTGCACTGACGGCTTTGCGCGGATGGTCGGCGTCTACGTTTCACGCCTGCAAGGTCTAAGGTTTCGTGCTGTGCTGCGTAGAGGCACAGATGGCATCACATGCGAATTCTTCGAGCCCACACTGCACTGCACCCAAATCCACAACAGATTGCTCACTTGCAAGCCTTGTCAACCTCCTGGCAAAGAATAATTGACGTATCTTACCCAATGTTTCAGAGCAGCTGCCAGCCGTGTGTCATCAGACACGAGACTTGGCCGCCTGCACATCACATTCGGAGGTCCACCAGCAGCAGCAATGCATGTGATGGCACGCAGTGACAGCATGCAGACCCATCGACAAACAAAGCAAAATCTCACCTGCTGCCAGCACTCCCAGAAACGTGGCCGTGCGCCCTTGTGCTCAGCAGATGGCGCAGGTGCAGGATGAACAAACAGTCTGACTCCGGCTTTGAGGGAGGGAACGCGTTGTAGTGCGCGCCGTAGTGGATGTTGAATGTGCGCATGAACTACTCGTTTAAGCAGCAAGGGGTCCACATCAGCACATTCACTCTGGTGTTGGCAGGATGATTGCCTAGCAATACGCCAGCTGTGAACAACATTGAGCCTTGGGCGATCTCCCGCTCACAAGGCCGCACACTCCTAGCCTGCGGGCCCGGCCTCACCTCAGGCCGCACAATGCTTTTCACAGCAGGAAGGCGCACCCTGTTGACGGCCGAGTAATTGAGCAGCGGGTGCGGCGCCGATGTCCCTGCCGTCACCCACGCATCCGCCTCAGCCTGGCCTGGCTGCAAGGACTGCAGTCCACAGGCGCGCAGAAGCGAAGCTGTGAGTGTCATCATAACGCTGCTGTGATTGGCTGTAAGCACTCACACAGACTCACATTACCCTAGCTATGGCATGAATGATGGCGCTGCAGAAGCTGCAGCCGTTCACTGCTCGCCCCTGACCCGTTTACCTGAGCATGCGCGCTGTGGTAGGCCTGGAAGCGCGTGACCCACAGGTTGGTGGGCGGTAGTGTCCCCGGCACAGCTGACAGAGCCTTGGCACTAGTGCTTGCGGTAAGTGCCCGATGCTGCTGCCGCCGCAGGCGCTCCGGGCACCCATTCACCATGTCTGAGATTGTGACCAAATCGTCCCTCAGTGACATCACGTACTCATCTAGGTCTATCATCGCCAGCCACACGTGCAGGCCTGAAAATGCCAGGACGGCGTGGCTGTACACAATGCGCTGGTCATAGTACTTCAGGTGTGGGTGGGCAGGGATGTCCTGAGGGAAAAGAGGAGAGGGGTGAAGAAAGGAGGCCAGCCAAATATATCACCTCTGCTGGCAGCAGCAACCGTTTCCTCACCCCACCTTCCGCTAAAGCGCCAACTTGCCCCCCTCACGCTGCAGCATGTGACGGGCTGGCACGGGTGGCGATTTTCATTGTACTCAACCGAACAGCTGTTCACAGCGAGCCGCAGTCGCAACCTTTCAACAGCCCACCTGCCACTCCACCAGCTGCAGCCTGCCCGCCTCCAGCAGGTGGCTGATGGATGGCATCTGCAAGAAGGGCTGCACGTCACCCGGGCGTATGTACAGGAGGTGGCGGCTGAAGCCAAGAGCCTGGTGCCACTGTGGGGGACATGTAAAGGTGGCGAAGCAGGTTCAAACCGGCAGGGTGCTGAAGGGTGGAACTGCCACAGCGCGCGCAGACTGTCAATGTGAGCTGGCTGCCAAAGGCTGGCTGTCATGCAGCAGCCAACGCAGCACCTCACTTGCACGTGTCGTTCCAGCAGCACCGCAAACTTGTCCAAGTTGCCCGGCTGCTGCAGGTTGTACAGGGGGCTCATCACAACGATCGCTCCTGTCGCCTTGATGAACGGCTCCTTCACGATCTGCACTTGAGCCCCTTCAGCAGTGAGCCTGTTGAGGATTGGAAAGCGCATGCATTGAGACATTAGTTTGAAATTAAATAACCCACTTCAGTTGTCTGTCAAGGCCCTCTTACTCTGGACGTCTCAGTTGGCATGACCAGGTCCTGCAGCCATGTCACCTTTGCCTTACCTGTTGGGTGTCGTGAGTGGCTCAAAGATGCAATGGTTGGTGGCTCCCAGTGAGGTGACTTGGAAGCGGTGGGCGGAGCCGCTCGGCACATCAAACTTGACAAAGAGCGGCGTAGGCGCTGCAGCGATGTCAATGGGTTCCTACAGGCAGAATGGGGAGGAACGTCCTGACCTTGTGATAGAAGCGCAGCGCTTGTATGTTGTGCTAAGCTACAGCTGTACAGGCTAAGCTACACACTACCTGATGTTTCGCTGTGATGCAAACAGTTGTGCCAACAGTTCATCAGAGCACAACTTGATCGAAACACGCACCGCATCTCTCCTGAAGCCTGTGGCATCTGGTATCCACTCACAAATGGGAACTGCATGGTGCCTCGTAACTGAAGGATGGCTGCGTCAGCGTCCCTGCCAGATGCACTGCCACCAGCACCACTGAATGGCACCAGCTGCACTCGCGGGTCAAGTATGACGTCCTTCCTGCCGCTGGGTAGAGCCTCCAGTGTCTGCACACTGGCAAAGCCCTTGACCTTGGTGATGGCGTTGAAGGTTGTGTAGCGCAGGAACACGTGCAGGGCAAATGTGCTGTTGTACCCCAGCTGGCTGCCGAATGCGCTGCCATTCACCAGCAGGCGGCAGTGATGCACGCCCATGTGCACAGCAGGTATCACAAGGCTGCTGATGCCGCTGCTGATGCTTGCAGGGGTGGCCGCCCTGAGCTGTCGCTCTACATCAGCATGGATGTGCTGGCTGTGGCTGGGCGCTTGCAACAGCTGGAGGACACATATCAGCAGCGCGAAACTCAGCGCAGTACGCATTGCTTGCGCCGCAGCGCGCTGGCAGCGTGACGTTCATGCAACAGCCGGGACAGCCGGGTCGCTGCTACCCCACACTGTTTGACGTTGACTTCTCTGCTTGGCCGAACCACAACCCTGTGCAGGACCTTCATGCTTCACCGCAGGCTATCTGCTTTGCGGGGCCACAAACAAACAGTTACGTCGATTCTTTTTGCATGTACATACAAGGCAAAATCATGGTTGCAGGATGGAACTACCAGCACTCACTCAGTGCCAAAGCAAAGTTTGAAAGCCATTGATGCATGCAAAGCAGCTAACGGCTCATGTGAGCGTGTGTCGTGCACTTTTTCTTCATTTACCAGTGCGGTTGGCGCTTGCCGCCAAGCCGTAAACGACGCTGCACAAAGCTCTGGGGCGCAGCGTTCAAGCCTCCCATTGGCATTTCGCCTGCAGCAAAATGCTGGGAGGCAGAAGACAGCACAAAACTACTATGATGAACAGCAACACTTGTTGGGTTGATGAGGCATGCACAAGTGACGACAAGCAACATGCCTGCGGGTGCAACCCAACCCATTTGAGGCACCAGCAGAGCACTCTCAGGTGCCAGTGCTAATCGCCCCATGAGGTGCCTCACATGCGGCCACCTGGCAGGCATCGGGGACAATCCCGGCCTGAAGAATCACCCACGTGCATCAACCTGCCATCCATGCCTTCTCGGATGCAGAGCGGAATGAACAGCAGCCGGGCGCTGAAATGACGTGCGGGTGTGAGCCACGCAAGCCCGCAGGCCTCTGGCCACATGAAACCATCCCTTTGCTTGACTTCACACACATCAAAGCGTGGGCTCCTGCTTGATGATGTGGCTTAGATCGAACTGGTCGTTGGAAAGGCCAGACATGAGGTCAGGCAGGACGCCACTCGGTGTGCTGCTGCCAAGCATGTTCCACAGCTCGTCGGCACCGTCCAGCAGGTTCAGGTCGCCTGCAATCATGCAGTAAATTTTGTAATTTGAGTGTCAAGGCAGGGGGCAACCCGCCAGCAACCACCCTGTAGCGAAACAACTGTGAAACTGAAGTAGCCTGCCCTCTGATGGCCCCGCCCAAGCCCTTCCAGCATCTTTCATCAATAAGGCCATCACCTGAGCCCAGCGTATCCAGGAGAATATTCCTACCAGTCTCATCTGGCCTTATGAGAAGCCTGTCTCAAAACCTGCCAGCAACGCCAACCAGTCCCCTCAGGTGGACCAAAATACCATCACCAACTCACCTGAGCCCAGCGCATCCAGGCTGAGGTTGCCAAAGGGGCCGTCCATGTCATGGTCCTGGTGTGAGGGGGACGTGACCGTGGGGAGGCTGTCAATCGGCACGCCCTCCAGGCCGGATGGCAGAGCGCCATCAGCGGTGTTGCGAAGGGGCTGCGAGCAAGGAGCGGGGAGAGAGCATGACACAAGGGGTTGTACGGCAATGTGTTGTTGAATGACTGTCTGATGTTGTTGAATGAGTTGCATCTTAACTCTGAACCAGAACGATCGAAGCAGGAGTGCGTGCAACAGCCTGCAGTCAGTGTGCTCACCGTGATCGCGGGGAGGCTGAAAGGGACGCCGTTGGCAGCCATGTTGGCGGTAGGCGGCATCTTGGCGGAGCGCACCGATACCATTTGCTGCAGCAGCAGAAGGTGGCATCAGGCAACAGGTGTGAGCACGGGAAAAGTGTGCTGTGCATCCGGCGGCTGCATGCAACCAAATGCCAGGTCAACGCGATGAGGCTTTCCCCTCCTTCCTCCTCATCCGCCAAGCAACCCTCTACCCCTGCACTGTGATCACCTGGTGGCTGTGCGCTGCTGGGAGGCCTTGTTTGACAGGCTCAATGACCGGTATCGGCACCACCGGCGATCCCGGAGCATGGTACAGCACAGCATCATCATCTGACAGCCACCAAACAGAGGGCAAGGGCCAAGATGTAAGAGGACCAGCTGTGGGCAGAGCTTGCACAGCAGCGGAAGCAGGACGCTGTGTCAGCGGCCGCAAAGCAGGCAGAAGCAGGCAAGCAGGCAGAACAAGCATCAATTGATGCTGCCACATTTGATGCTTATGCTTTGTTTATACCAGCCTGCACACCTGCGATGATGGGCAGGTCGGGGCTCAAGCTGTTGGGCTGCTCCTGGATGGTCACAGATGGCACTGAGCTGACGACCTGCAACCAGAAAGCATGCATTGGGCAACAGCAGAGCACTTGTGAGCGAGTGCAGGACGGGAGTGTTAGCAGATCAATCTCTCTCAACTCTGCCTGCACGTGCAACCGCACCCTTTACACACCGCTGGGCTCACCGGGGGTGCCATGGCCGCAGGGTGCAGCTGCATCTTGTCGAACGCGCTTGAGAACGCATCCAGGCCGTCCATCGCCTTTGCAACCCCCGACGCTGGCCCCGGCCCCGCCGCCCCCGCTGCCCCTGGCTGAGACGGTGTCAACATGGAGTTGAACTGGTGCAGAAAGTAGTCTGCCAGTACGTCGGGGGCAGCCCCGGCTCCAGGCGGGGTACCATCCAGCCCTGCACCAGACACCCCAGCCCCTGCAGCTGTCCCTGCACCACCCGCAACTCCGGCGCCACTGTTACTCGCCCGTGCCCCGAGCACAGCGCTCGGTGGCTGGTACTGGATAATCTGTTGCCCTTGCGCAGGGGACCCTGCACCCGACGCCCCCGCGCCGCCTGCGCTGTGGCCCAGCGCGCCACCGCCGCCATGCTGCCCCGCCCCGCAAGCCCCTGCGCCGCTGCCGCTGGCTCCGAGACCGGCCAGCACCTCGTCAATCTCCTCGTTGGTGCCTGAATCCATGTCAAGGTCCAGCTCCTGGTCGCCGCCCGCAGGTGCTGTGCCCTCGGCGTCCGCCCGCCGTTTGACGCGCCGTGCTGCGCGGTGCGTGGCTGAGTAGCAAGGAGGGCAGGGCATTGCGCAGCTTCAGGCAATGAGTCGCCTTGACCAAGAATAAGCAGAAGCCCGTGTCTCACGCACACACTGCAGCATGTCTTGCGGCGTTGCTTGGTGTATGAACGTGCCGGACAATGCATCATGCTTTTGCACATATGAGCGTGGTGTGCTGCGTGCTACTCCTGCATCAAGCAAACTGTTGCCCCGGCTGCATTCCTTGACCCATTGCACCCCTGCCCATCCCTGCAAACTCCCACACACCTGTACGTGGCGCAGTAATGCGCTGCACCCCTCCCGCCTGGACCTGCGTGAACAGGCGCTGCAGCATCGCTGGGTTCTTCAGCGCCGTCGTGAAGAAGTTGATGATGGTGTTCTGGCGCTGCTCCGTCTGGTCTGCTCGCTGCTGCAGCTCCCGGATCTTGGCATCGGACGCCTGAGGATACAGGTCCGGGGCAGCAGACATGGCATAAGCAAGGAAGCAGGGTGAGCGCAGCAGACACAACACGAGCAAGGAAGCAGGGCCAGGGCTGCAGACACGGCATCTTCACAATGACAAATAAGAACCAGCAAGCCGTATGGCAGGTGTAAGATGACACAGGGCAACACCCACCTGCTGCTGCTGCCTCAGCCGCACAAGCTCCAGCATCAGCACGTTCTTGTCCCTCTTGAGGGTCTCCAGCTCCTCCTGCATCCCACCAAACTGGCCCAGCTGAGCAGCACCAAGCATGGGCAAGGCAGGGCTTTGGTGCAGTTATGAGCACACCCACTCATTACCCCTGCAGCGCTTAAGCCCTGCCTGTTCGAAGCAGAAGGGTAGCACACACACCCATGGAACAACAGCTGTTACGAGAGCTGCAAAGGTAAGAACCGTGTTGTGGCACACCCCATCCACTTGCTTATCAGAGCCACCCCTTCGTGTCCCACCTCGATGGCCCCGTTTGCAGCCATGATTGACATGCCGGGCATGCCGGCTGCGCTGCCGCCTGGGCTTGCGCTGGGCTTCCTGCGGTGAATGTCCTTGAGCAGGTCCCTGCGCCCCCTCAGGAAGTTCTCATTCTGCACACACACAACCAGCAGGCCAAATTGTAACCGGTGGCAAGGTACCTGACCTGTTAGCTGGCCAAACAGGATTGCCCCTGGGTCGGCGCGGGGATGCTGACACCCCCCCCTCTTCCAAGCAAATGTTGCCCACTGCCCCCTCACCGCAAATTCCCAACGGTCCGGGTCAACCTTGCGAAAGCCATAGGTGTTCAGCTGCCGCACAAAGGATGAGAAATTCTGTGCAGCAACGGGGGAAATCAGGGGTTGATATTGCCGAGTATGTGCAGGTGTCATGCTCTGGTTTGGCTGAAAAAAGGCACGGCTGGTTGAGAGTAGGCAAGCTTGCTGCTGCTGCGCTGCATGCTGGCAGCGCCTCACGTTGTGCTTGAAGAAGCGTGGCAGCAGGTCACGGGCGAACTCTGGCGGCTGCGTGAAAGAAGCAGCATCAGCGCGCATGCATGCTGTAAGGGCATGGGCTAGCTCAATGCACACTCAACCAGCCATGCCTGGCAGCGCACCTTGTGGACGACAAATGATGCACCATGCGTGCCCCATGACACCACGGGGTCCGTCTCTGGGTCATCTACCAAGTCATACCTGCGCCGCATGGCACGCATGCACCAGGAGTGGAGCCCTGCAGGGGGAGGAGCTGCAAGCCGTTGGCGAGCAAAGCACGCCCAGGCCTACGTTTTGGTGAGGAAGGGTGGCGGAGGAACGTTGCCGCCCTCGCCCGGCGGCATGACGCTGCGTTGGCGGCAAGCTTGGCGCGTGCGGTGGTGCGGGTTGCACCTCAAGGCGCGCCAGAACGGAGGCGTCAAGCAGGTGCAGCTCAAGCCAGGATAATATGTACAAGGTGTCTTGCTGCTCTTCGCGATGGCAACGCAACCCAAGGGGACACCTGAGGTGTGGCCGGGTAATTCAAGCTGCCCGGCATGCACGCCATACACGACTGCTTCAGGCTGCTGGTTGTGGCTATGCCCTTCATTTACCATGCACAGTCCACCAGCACGCAGTACATCAGACTATGCCAGAATCAGTGCAAGCATCATGGCAAGCAGTGCGCACGCATGGCAGCTCTGCAGCGCTGTGCTGGGTTAATGCGTGGGATGGCGGTGCCCCTTAGCAGCGCCTTTGTGGACAACGCTGTGTTTGCAATCGCCGGTTCTCAGCCTACCTTGGAAGCGGCTGCCAGTGACTTTGCATTGCCCAAGTCAGCACACAGCGGCGCTGGACGCTTGCTCTGCAGGCTCTGGAAGGCTGCTGTGGCTGATAGAGGGCCTTGCACCACCCATGGTTTCAACCCGCTCCACTGACTTTGCAAGGGCGGGGCAAATACCATGCCAACATTTTGGTGGACGGCCATTGTGAGTGTCTGCGGTGTGTGCTGAGTGCGTGTGCAGTCAGGGGGCGTTGGTCACCACGTGTCCTTGCAAGGTGCGCATTGCCTCCCACCCATGGACATTCCGGGGTCTGACCAATCAGAAGTGCTGTTTGTGCATGTGCGGGCCGATTGGGAATGTGACATTTTCAAAGTCAGCAATTGCAATGCACTGACAGTGGCCTCGAGCCTAGAGGTGCTCACCTGCTGATGCTGAGCTCCCAGGCCTGCAGGGTGCCGGGTGAGGCTGGAGCAGCTTCCTGCAGAATCTCTTCCCAACGGTAGCTGCCCGAAAAGGTGACTCTGCCGTGGACGACTCCCTTCCTTCAAGCATATAGGCTGATATCTTTCTGCTCGCAAGAGATTCCGTCGCTGCTCATTGTGCTCAGAGGCTGCGGCTGGAGTCATCGACTGTCCAGGAGCTGCACATACGCCACTGCAAACTTTGCCGGCCCTGGGTACTTCACTCGCAGCACTTGTCTGGCTGACCGCAACAGTCGCTGGCAGTTGCAGTAGTCGCGGTTATCGCAGCCAGCAAGTGACTGAGGCGCTTGAACAGCTGCAGCAGCTACCTCACCTGCTGGAGATGTTTGTAGGTGTGCGAGCGGAGCGGCAGGCGGCAGCGTCACAGCGTCACAACGTTGCAGGCCCCACTGCTGCAAGGATGGTGTTTCATGAGGTGCAGAACAGCACCAGATTTGTTCTTTGGCTGCCTGCAATGATACCGCCAACACACATGCAAGCTCGGAGGAACGCTTCAAGGTCCGGTCAAGAGTCCAGGGTCCAACCAATTGCAAAAGTCCAGGGTCCAACCAATTGCAAAAGTCCAGGGTCCGACCAATTGCAAGAGTCCAGGGTCCGACCAATTGCAAAAGTCCAGGGTCCGACCAATTGCAAGAGTCCAGGGTCCGACCAATTGCAAGAGTCCAAGGTCCGACCAAGGTCCGGTCAAGAGTCTCCTGAATGTGTGGTGCAGAGGAGCGATGTGTGCAGTCATGGTCAGCTGAAGCAGCTGCAACTGAGAGCATTTGTTCAACACCATGCAGTGTTGTCAAGGGCTCACAGGCAGAGCTAGCAGAGCGCTCACGCTGAGCACCCTGGTGCTGCTTTGTTGCTGTAGGCATGCTTTTGTCACGTCCGCATGGGATCATGCATGTTGATGGCAAATTTCTCATGCTTCGCACCGCGCCCAGTTGTTCCACCGGCGTATCCGCCCAGGACACGCCGATGCATGCCATGTGCGACACCGGCAGGTCGTCGGTGCTCAGCAGGGGCTTGAAGTGCGCTTTGCCCTCTAACAGTCCCACGTTGGCCCTGCAGCCGCCCGACAGGTAGCCGTAGCCGGCGTCTGAGTGCTTGCTGCACACGGTGCCATTCTCGCGCAGCAGGATGTCCAGCGTTGTGTCCAACGGATTCATCACCACTGCGGGCGGCGGCTGCGCAGCGGCCATCGCTAAGGGTGAGGACTGCAACAGCAGCTGCGTCCAAAGCTCGGAGCAGTGAAAATGATGTTAGGGTTTGGCTTTTGGGGTTCCAACAAGGTCTCGAGCCTGAGCTCAGGAACCCCAGAGTGACTTGACACGTCATCGCCCTATGCAAACCTGGCAAAACTGAGCTCTGTGGCGCATAAAAAGGGGCCGTAAGGACCTTGCACACTGTTCACAGCGGAAGACATGCTTCTTGCTTCAGAGTGCTGATCATAGGTTACAGAGTCAGCAACGCAGGCATGCATGGGGGCGCACCATGATGCACCAGGGCAATGCCTATGCATGGCGCATCCTCATGCTGCAGGCGGATCACACGTGGGGCTACAACAGCACTGGCGAAAAGGCAAGCGGTAGTGCTTTCATGCCCTACGCCGAGCCGTTCGGTCCTGACCATGGTGATGAGGTCACCTGCATCCTGGACCTTACAGTTGAACCCACTGTAACGTTTGCCAAGAACGGCATGCTACTGGGAGTGGTAAGGTTTGCCTGGGGTGTGGTCGTGGGGAGGGAGGTTGCGTACATGTGTCAAGGCGACATCTGTCAAGCAGGCAGGTACTTCAGCATGTCGAAGGCATTGGTGGTCAGGTGTGGCATGGTCAGGTGTGGCATCTACACACAATCAGTCCAGGGACAGCACAAGGGTAGGAGGGAGTGGGCAAGTGTGGGCCCTTGCCCCGGGGGGCCAAGGCTTCAGCTCAGGAGGCAGACGGCTGAGGGTAAGTGGGCAGAGTCATAGAACGGGCGCATTGGCGGCGGTTCAGGCAGGGCGTGTGTAAGCGCTGTGTTTGCCTCGCAGCGCTCACCCCGCTCCCGCACAGCAGGCATATACTTGCCATGCCCCACCGTCTCCTGCCAAGTCCACATCCACCGCTGCCACAACCTGCACCCTCGCTTACGCAGCTCATGTGCTCCCACCCCCCACACACACTTCCTGTCTGCAGTCGTTTAAGGTGTCGCCGCGTCCCATTGGATATGCCCTTGCAGTGTGCCCCCACACGCTGACCACTGACCCTCCACCCTACCCTTCTCGGTTGACAGGCATACAAGCTGCCGCGCCCCAGTAACCCCACGCATGCGTACCTCCCCCGCACGCTTACCACTCGCCCTTTGCCCTCCTCTTCTCGGTTGACAGGCACACAAGCTGCCGCGCCCCAGTGGCCCCGCCCAGGCCTTTTTCCCCCACGTGCTGATCAACAACATTGAGGTTAAGCTCGACTTATGTGGCTCCAACCCCGGCGCCTGGCATGACAAGCTTCACGACTGCCCTTCGTGGCGGGTAAGCAGCACAGATGTGGCTGCGGTTGGCGATGTGTCATTGAGTGCTGCAGGGGCAGGTAGGGCTGGGCTTGGGCCTCCAACCTCAGCGTGAAACGCTAGTGGCTCGTCACGCAACACGTCATCTCCAACATCCCTCAGCTGCGCAGGCTGCAATTCAAAATGGGGCCCACAGTGCTTCTGCATCTGACATGTCCAATCATTGAAGGCAGACCGCCCCATCTACCCCCTTGCAGGCTGCAGTGAATGGCGGCACAAAGAGAGTGGTCATTCCTTCGTCGGGGGTGGCATGCAGAAAGAGCGAGGTGGTGATGCTGTTCGGCCTGCTCAGTAAGACAGCAACGTGAAGGCCTCCACCGCTTGAGAGCAACGACCCTAGCAGGTCTATGGATCTTGTGTGCGCTCGCATGGGCATGCGCAGTGCCTGTCGCCCTTTGTGGCCCCCTTTCACCTCACTGCACTAACTGCACCACTTGATGCTGCCAGGCATGGGCAAGACCACTTGAGCAACGCAAAGGGCCAAGGAGCTGCCTGCAAAGCGCTACCTGACGCTTGGCACTGACCTGGTGATGGAGCAGTTGAAGGCGGGTGGGAGGGGAACCAGCTGTGGCTGCTCAATCGGCCGCAGAGAGTTGGGCGCGGGGGCGGAGAATGGAGTGAACGCGATGGGGCACTCTCGGGGAACACGCTGTGTTGGCGTATGCATGCATCAGAGCGTTCCTCTTTCTTCCGTTCCTGTTTGCTCTGCAAAGTGCCCCGGGAGTCCGCTGCATGGGCCTGACGACCCACACCACTGCTCCCATGTGCTTGTGCCCACCCAGGTGCCTGGTCTGCAGCTGCAGGCCAAGCGCAACAGCACAGGCTGCTGTCACGGTATAGCAGGGCGAGGCGGGCTTAACGCCGCCACCCTTGTGAGGCTTGTTGGTCTGCAGCGCCAGCGGGGGCAGCAGTCACAGGAGTACAGCTACATCATCCGGAGTGCAGCTACACGCAGCAGCATGAAGCTACAGCCCCCATGTTGTGGTCACGGGTGGGGCTTTAGCCCAGCAGGCTTTTCCTTCAAAGCATTATGGTCCCAAACTGTAGGCTGAGCAGAGTTCTCGAGCCTGCAGGCTGGGGAAGAGCAGCCTTGTCGCCCATCTCTCCTTCTTAGCTTTGATGTTCCCCATCCTTGGCGCGGCCAGTCGCCAAGCAGCCAAGCAGGCCATTCAAAAGGTCCATCACATCATCGCCTTTTGGATACAGTGAGCTGATAAGGAGACAGACACACTGTATGTGAAGGTGCGCACACCGCGTGGCTGGTGCGCTGCTGCTCGCTCCTGCAGGGGCTCCACTCCTTGCTGGTCCGCGCCCCTGACGTCACCCGCAACTTCATCCTGGACCAGACAAGGTGAGGTGGCAAGGTTCACTCCATTGCCCGTTTTTTTATGGTGATGATGTTCATGCTCACTTCAAATTTTGCTATAGGGGGTAGCTCCACTGTGCTTTTGACCTAAACGAAACGAATGCTGCAATCAGCTGCATACGCCCCCTGGAACTACATGCAGCGTGCCCGCAAGCGCAGGCTGGCCCCAATTCTGCAGGCACGCTTCATGTGCTGCCTGGTCCAAACCGATTCAACTGCCTCTGCCCTCTGCCTGAACCCGCTGGAACTGTGTGCAGTGGCAACGAGTCCAACCGCAAGCGCAGGCCGGCCTCAGTTCTGCAGGCAGGCTTTGTGCTCCCTGGTTCAAGCTTTTTCAACTGCCTCTGCCCTCTGCTTAAACCTTTGAATCCGTCTGCAGCGTGAACGAGTCCGCCCGCAAGCGCAGGCTGACCCATTCCTGTAGGCAGGCTCCACCTGCTCACCGGCCCAGACAAACCGACCCTTTGCCTGCTGTGTACCCCCCCTGGAACTGTTTACAGTGTAGATGAGTCCGCCCGCAAGCACAGGCTGGCCCCATTCCTGCGGGCAGGCTTTACATGCCGCGCAGTTGTGTTCATCACACGCGACCGCCTGCACTTTGGGCGCCAGCGCTGGCTGTTCACCCCAGAGGACAAGGTGGTAACGGATGAGGCCCTGGCTGAGATGAAGGGTAAGGAGGGTGCAGGGCAGTGGGCAGGGGGAGGTAAGATGTTGGAAAGTCTGGGGCGATTGTCGTAGACGACAATTCTGAGATGAAGGGTTAGGGGCGGGTGCCAGGGGGCGGGCAGACGGAAGGCAGCTGCAGAGTGGTGCAAGGGTTGGGACTATCACCAGTTGCCTTAAACAAAAAGGCTATGGTTCAGACTATACGGCAAGCAAGGGGTGTAGGGGAGAGTTGAGGGCGGCGGGCTCTGAGTAAAGCTTGACATCTTCCTCGTCCGCACACTGTCCTCCCACCTGTCATAGGGCCTGCAATGCTTGCATTCAGCGTCTTCATGCGGGCCCTGAGGTCACAAAGGAAAGCACCACCGCCCATTTGCACATGTCACCTCTGACCCCTTCCATGTCCTCCTCCCTTCCTCCTGCGCACAGCCCACTTCTCCATTCCTATTGTAGGCCCTGAGTTCACCAATGAGGTCACCAATGCCGAGGATAGCGGCGCCGTTGCTGCTCAGGTGGTGGAGCAGCAGCGGGCGGCGGGGCCCGCTGGGTTGAACTGTCACAAAGAGCCTTGATCAGGGGAGGGAGCAGCAGCATGCCATGCAGGTGAGGATTCGGTAAAGAGAGGCAGGCCAGGGAGGCGGCGGGGCCCGCTTGGTTGAACTGGCACAAAGAGCCTTGATCAGGGGCAGGTGCAGGAGCGTGCCAAGCAGGTGGGGATGGGCGAGGAGAGAGGTAGGTGGGGGGGAGCGCAGGGCGCGCTTGATTGGACTGGCACATGAAGCAAAGCCTTGATCAAGGGCAGGAACAGGAGCGTGCCACGCAGGTGAGGAGTGGGTGAAGAGCGGCAGGCCGGGGAGGCGACGGGGCCTGCTTGGGTGGACTGGCACAAGAAGCGGAGCGTCAGTGAGGGGCAGGATCGCGCCACGCAGGTAAGCAGTGGGGAAAATAAGGCAGCACGGGAGGGGCACAGGTGAGGTTGAGCATGCCTGCAACATGGGAGACCTGGATCAGGGCAGGAGCAGGAGGGTGCCAACCAAGTGAGGGGTGGGGGAGTTGGGGTGTATCTATCAAAGAGGGTTGGGACAGTCACAGGCATAACACCATGTTTTGGCACAGCATCAATGAGGGCATGGATGTAACAACCTAGCCTTCGTCGTTTGCTCATTGTTCTGTTAAACATGGCTTGCTAGCATCGCAAATTCGGGAGTTTTGCAGTCACACAAGCTGGAACAGGGCGTGCCAGGCACGTGGCCAATAGGCCGCCCACAAGCATTCATGCTTAGCTAAAACAGCAGCATGATGAGATGCACCTGTCTGCCTTGTGCTTGTGTGCCTGCTGCTGCAGGTGCGCAAGCTGCAGCCAGGCATGACCCCACGGGGCCATGGCCAGCCGGTACCCAGCGAACCTTCTGGCTGCGGTCAGGTGCCGCCTCCTCAGAATCTGTCTGCGGCAGCAGAACCGCGCATGGTGCCTGACTGGCCCATGCTGCTTCAGTCCCTCCCACAAGGCTGCAGGTAGGGGCGAGGGCTGAATGGACAGCGGCAGCTGGGGCCCTACCGGGGGCAGCAGGGACAGGGGCCATGTGGGCAGCAGTGGCCGTAGTAGTAGTAGTAGTAGTAGTAGTAGTAGTAGTGTGTTTTACAGTCCTGGGGGGCACCGCTAGGGCGCATAGGACCCCTGCCCAAAAAGGGGCAGGATTTCCTGGTACCAACATTGAAAAGGTCTCACGTTGCCCAGGACAGCAGTGGCAGGGGCCGTATGGGCAGCTGCAGCAGGGGCCATATGGGCAGCTGCAGCAGGGGCCGTATGGACAGCTGCAGCAGGGGCCATATGGACAGCTGCAGCAGGGGCCATATGGGCAGCTGCAGCAGGGGCCATATGGGCAGCTGCAGCAGGGGCCATATGGGCAGCTGCAGCAGGGGCCATATGGGCAGCTGCAGCAGGGGCCATATGGGCAGCTGCAGCAGGGGCCATATGGACAGCTGCAACAGGGGCCATATGGGCAGCTGCAGCAGGGGCGATATGGGCAGCTGCAGCAGGGGCGACATGGGCAGCTGCAGCAGGGGCGATATGGGCAGCTGCAGCAGGGGCGATATGGGCAGCTGCAGCAGGGGCGATATGGGCAGCTGCAGCAGGGGCGATATGGGCAGCTGCAGCAGGGGCGATATGGACAGCTGCAGCAGGGGCGATATGGGCAGCTGCAGCAGGGGCGATATGGGCAGCTGCAGCAGGGGCCATATGGGCAGCTGCAGCAGGGGCCATATGGGCAGCTGCAGCAGGGGCCATATGGGCAGCTGCAGCAGGGGCCATATGGGCAGCTGCAGCAGGGGCCATATGGGCAGCTGCAGCAGGGGCCATATGGGCAGCTGCAGCAGGGGCCATATGGGCAGCTGCAGCAGGGGCCATATGGGCAGCTGCAGCAGGGGCCATATGGGCAGCTGCAGCAGGGGCCATATGGACAGCTGCAGCAGGGGCCATGTGGGCAGCTGCAGCAGGGGCCATGTGGGCAGCTGCAGCAGGGGCCATGTGGGCAGCTGCAGCAGGGGCCATATGGGCAGCTGCAGCAGGGGCCATATGGGCAGCTGCAGCAGGGGCCATATGGGCAGCTGCAGCAGGGGCCATATGGGCAGCTGCAGCAGGGGCCATATGGGCAGCTGCAGCAGGGGCCATATGGACAGCTGCAGCAGGGGCCATGTGGACAGCAGTGGCCAGGGCCCTACCCAGGGATGCAGGGACCATATGGCCAGCTGCAGCAGGGCCCTTACCCAGAGCAGCACTGGCAGGGGCCATACGAGCAGCAGTGGCACGGGCCATACCCAGGGCTGCAGGGGCAGGGGCCTTATGGGCAGCAGGGGCAGGGCCCTTGCTTACATCAGCAGGGGCCCCACCCAAGACAGCAGTGGCTGGGGCCATACGAGCAGCAGGGGCCATACGAGCAGCAGGGCACGTATGGGCAGCAGGGGCAGGGAACATACCGGCAACAGTGGCTGGGGCCAGACGGGCAGCAGGGGCCCTACCCAGGGATGCAAGGGCAGGGGTACCACCCAGGGCAGCAAGGCCAGTGGGGGCAGCAGGATTGCAGCATCGGCAGCAAGGCACCTGGCTCTGCTGCCGGCGGCGCTGCCGGTGGCGCTGGCGCAGCCGGGAGGCCAGCTGCAGAGGAGCCCTTTGAGGGCATGCAGCTTATCGGGGCGAGGCAAGGCGGCGTGAAGCAAGGTGCGGCAGCGAATGGCGGGCTGTGGCTGCAGGACTTGGTACAAATTTGTCCTCAAAAAACAGTAGCTGGCATAATTTCTTGAGCACCTACCCAACTTATTAAAAATAAATCAGCTGCTTATACCCAGGGCACAGTACACAGGATAGCCACAAACACAGGACACTGTACAGCTGAGCAGGGACTCATTGCCGCAGTGCATGGGCTGGGTGGGAGGCCTGGGCGGGAAGTGAAGGGGCAAGGGTGCACCTGACAGAGTGGCGAAGCGACAGCGACAGCGAAGCGAAGGTGATGCCTACACAGTGTACTGGGGTGGCTGGTGCAGGCTGGATTGATCAGGACCTGGGTTCAGCTGCCAAGAGAGTCAAAACACAGTACATTGTAATGTGGTCATGGCACATCAGGTAACGCTGCTGCACATAGGATGTTTGATGCTGGGGGCAGGTGCAAGTGCATGAACTGGTGCCTTGTTTGCGCCTGCGCTTTGCTCTTGCAACTCAAATGGAAGACCTAGAAGCCCTAATCCTGCCAGCAAGCGCAGTGTTACACACACTGCTGCCTGGCTTCCTTGCACTGCTCAGACGCCCAGGCATCGGCCGCCATCCAGGGGATGCGTTTCATGACGACTCGCCTTGCAACGGTGGCAGGTGCAGGCGCTGTCAGCTTGTAGGTGTGGCTGTGGATGGGGGGCTATCGGGACTGTGGCGTGCACGTGCTTTGTTCAGGCTTGACGTGTTCAGTAGCATCATAAGGAACTGCACACCCCTCCATGGCTGTTGTCGTCCAGCAGGAGACGCCATGCATGGCCGCCGAAAACTCTTTGTATGCTTAACTCACGCCCAAGGGCGTAGTTCTTTCTTTCTTTCTCTTTGTATGCGAGACCTCTCCAGCATTGTTTGACGCCATCGTGGCAAAGGCTCCCATGCTAGTGACTGGGACACCTGGGGTGGGCAAGGTACAGGTGCAAAGCCAGACCCTTGCAATTGCAACCGTTGCAACAGCAGCGCAATTCTGGTCTGCT